>PVJH01007797.1:0-24825 GCA_004026705.1 Nesogale talazaci
CCAGCACAGACACCCCCTGGCAGCTGTTTAACCTTGCTGAGCCGTGCCTCAGTTTCCCGAATGGGCCCAGCTTTAGTCCCACCACCGTTCCCTCAAGGAAGTGAAAATGGCGTTTGTCGAGTGACTACCACAGGCGCAGCACGGAGCCAGCGCTTCCGGGCACACCCAGTAGACATCCTGCCGTCTCTACAGCCTCCGCCGCCATCTGACATTCCCCGGTTCAGTCGCTGTTTCCTTGTTCATTGTTGCCAGGACAGCAGTACCTCTGTCTTGCCCAATACCGGACTGATACGTACCTGCCCACCTGGTGGGTTGCCATGGCACAGCAAGTGGGGCTCTGAGTCAGGGCGACTCTGCAAGCCACAGAACAAGCGTCACTTGGTTCTGTGGCGTCACCAAGTGGCCCTGGTTGTGGATTGAGCCAAGCGTTGGTCTGCTAACCTCTGTTCAATCCACTCGGCTCCCCAAAGACCTACAGGCCCCGGAAGCTCATGGAGCACTTTGCCTCCGTCCCCACAGGGTCACTGTCAGTCAGAATCGCCCACCCGGTGGTGGCTGGGCGCAGTGTGGTGCCCTGCTCATGGGCTGCGATGCTGGCATTCATCGCTGTGGCCACTTGCATTTTAGGTGTCTTCAAAACTAGGGGGGGCCCTCTCCCAGCACCATGCTGGACAATAGTCTGCTCTGAGCCATAAGTTTGGAAGTGGATCACCAGGCTCTCCTTACTGGTGTGTGTTGGCCCAGAATCTCTGCCGACAGTGGCCTCCTTGGGGCGGCTGCTGGGCTTGGACATGGCTTCAGGCCTCCGGACTCTGGCTACCATGGTGCAGCAGACACCTGGCTGATCCTAGGTGCACACGGAGTGTTTGCTGAAGACAGATGGGATAAAGGATGCTACGGTGCCTTCTTGGGGCTAATGGTCTGGTGGGGCTGGCTGGGCATCAGCTTTGCTGGGCTCTGCACCTCCCTCAAGTCCCCCCCCCCCCAACCCCCGCCCCACAAAAAAAAAAAAAAAAAGATGGGCATGATTTTCCCAAGAGATCCTCAAGGCTGTTCTTGATTCCTCCTCAAATGGGGTTTGAGTGTACATGCTGCTCCGGGGGAGATGGACATGGCACCTGGACTGGGCTCTGCCCACAACTCAGCCCCTGGCCTTGTTCTCTCCCCAGCCGCCTTTCTTGGTGACATTGCCCTGGATGAAGAGGACTTGAGGGCTTTCCAGGTGCAACAGGCTGCGGACCTCAGGCAGCGAGCGACGGCTCGTGCTTCCATCAAAGCTGCAGGTAGCCTGGGTGTGGACAGCCTTCCAGAGTCCTGGTGGGAGGGGGGAGAACCAGACTGAGGGAAACAGAGGACCGTCTGCTCCCAGCCACAGGGAAAGTCGTGCCTCCTAGACGGAGACCATTAACTTGACTCCACTGTCGGGGTAGGTGGGGGGAGGGGTGCCTTTCCCCTACCCCAGATCCGAGAACCGACATCCTTTCTGCTCAGTCTCCCAGGCACTTCCAAAAGCATTATCTAACTTGTCTATCCCAGCCACCTCAGAGGCAGGTGTCAGGACACGTCTCGGTCGACAAACACCCAGATGAACACCCAGAGTGCCTGAGCCGGACCCGAAGCCTCAGCCTTCCCCTTCCTAACGCACGTCTCTTCCTCCATCCCTCACGCTCTCGCCTCGCACCTCCTCATGCTTCTACTGTGAACACTTGTCCATAGCCTCCAAGGCCCATGTCCAGAGCTGCTCTGATGAAAGAGCCCCCGAGTGGTCCGGACACGCAGATGTGTGTCTGCCTCCGTGGTCCAGACACCCCGCTGCTCCGAGTGCTACACTGTTAGCACTCTGTGTCTGCCTCCCCCGTGGGGGGCAAAGCTCGCGGAGGTCAGGATGGTTCCTTCTCATCTCTAACCATGGTCCCCGGATGGGACAGCCCACCTGGCACTTGTCGAGGGGTAGAGGGGTGGGAAGAACGCAGGCCTGGGCTGGTCCATCCTTTCTAACGGTCTCCCACCTGCAACGTGGAGCAAAGGCAGGTCTTTAGCGACATAGTTCTTTCGTTGCCCAGGGGCAGGGATTTCTCCCACCCCTACCTCCCCAGGCCAATTTTGAGCATACACTGAAGGTGTCAAGAAACTGTCCTGGGGGCTGAGCCCCGGTGGTGTAAGTGGTTGAGTGCGGTATTGCAGCTCCGGGCTTGACAGTTCAAATCCAGCACTCTCAGGAGCAGCACTGGGTAGCTCCCACGACCACCAGAGGGCAGTGACTCCCCCCCCCCCCCCAAGAAAAATGTAAAAAAGAAGAAGAAGAAGAAGCAGCTGTTCTGTCCAGCCTAAGAGAAGATGCAGTATGAGAGCACAGCAGGGAGTGGAGGGGAACGCTGGCCTGATGGGGGAACCAGGAGACCCATGGGAAGGGAGTGCAGCCAGTAAGGGATTGGGCACCTGAGTTCTGCCACTCAAGTGATTCTGGGTGTGCGCCTATCTGGAGAGCTGCCCGGTTAAGGGAAGGTCGGGCCTCTGCTCACTCAGTGGCCATCTGCTGCTATAAAGATGGCTCCATGGGACACCCTCTGGGGACGTTCTGCCCCATCACCCAGGGGTGCTGCCACTGCTCAGCAACATACCAACCACAGGCAATGGAAGCCTCCATTACCCAGTGTGCTCCCCAAAGCAGCAGGCTTCTCAGTGGTCAGCAGAGAAGGACCCTCTCGGGCACCTCAGCTGTCCCGAGGATCCTCACAGAGCCATCACTCAGCTTTTCAGAAGGGCCATTCCTCGGGTGTCTAATTCATCCCGTTGCCTCTTCCCCCCCCCACCCCTCCTGCCCCGCCCTCTGCCAACTCCTTCCTTCTTCCAAATGCAGGGAACTCCAGCGTCCCTGACAGCCAGAGCGCCAGGGGCCAGCGTCAGCGGAAACCCAGAGGAAGATGGCGAGGCAGAACGCGAAGCCGGAGGGCGGCCACATCCCGACTAGAGCGGGTGTGGCCAGACGGGGTCATCCCCTTTGTCATAGGGGGAAACTTCACTGGTGAGCGGGGACCCTGGAGGCACGCTTGGGTTACCCCGCCTGTCTCTCTAGCAGTGGGTGCAGGTGGGTCCGGGAGAACACTGTGACAGCCTGGCCCCCTATGTCCTGGCAGGTAGCCAGAGGGCAGTCTTCCGGCAGGCCATGAGGCACTGGGAAAAACATACCTGTGTCACCTTCCTGGAGCGCACAGATGAAGACAGCTATATCGTATTCACCTATCGGCCCTGCGGGTGAGCAGGGGCCCCTGGGCACCGTCCGCTTAGGCATTGCCCGAACCCATGTCATGTGCCCCCACTCCCACCCCGCAGCTGCCCCCTGTCCCTGGACCTGCCCCCTCCTGCCATCAGCCATCTCTCCAGGAATTGCCCCGTTGCAGGGAGGATGACCCCCAACACATAGATTCTGGCCTGGGTGTTCCACACTCAGATCCCTCCCCTGCCCGTCCGTCGTGCCCACCCGCCCCTGCAGCCTCGCCCGGCCCCTGAGTGGATGCACTCCCCCAGCTCGGGACCGCCCCCCTGAGCTGGTCCCGCCCCCCAGGTGCTGCTCTTACGTGGGTCGCCGTGGCGGAGGCCCCCAGGCCATCTCCATCGGCAAGAACTGCGACAAGTTTGGCATCGTGGTCCACGAGCTGGGTCACGTCATCGGCTTCTGGCATGAGCACACGCGGCCGGATCGGGACCGCCACGTCTCCATCGTGCGCGAGAACATCCAGCCAGGTACTCGGGCCCAGCCCCTGCCTCTGGGGCATGCGCATGGGAATGCCGAGGCCGCAGAGACCTGGCCTTGGCTTTTGGCCAACTCAGCAGTGTAGACACTGCCAACTGGGCGGCTGCAGCCCTTGCCCGAAGCCCGGGTCTGTCCACACTCGGCGCCTGAGGCTCAGGGACGGCTAGTCAGTTGTGGAGCTGCTTTGCGGAGGTCATAAACCACATCTGCTCCTGGACCTGGATAGGGGCCAGCAGGAGGGCCCCAAACCAGGGCAAGGTGGGTGCATGGCCAGCCCAGCCTTGGCCGCCAGGGCACGCCTTTCTCCTCGTCCTGATCCTACCTACTGTTATCCACCCTCCGAGTAGGACTTTTTTTCCCCTTCTTTCTCCTCCCCTTTCCTCTCCCCTGGAGCTGCCGGGTGGTACAGATGCCGTGCCGTGGAAGAAAGTCCGGGCGATCTGCAATGGAGCACAGTTCTGCCCTGGTTCACCCAGGACTGCTATGAGGCGTGCTGGGCACTGCAACTGTCTGGGATTGTTGTTGTTGTTGTTGCTGGTGTTTGCTGTTTCTCTCCCTCCCCCAGCCCCTCTGCCTCCCATTTCTCTCTCTCTCTCTTTCTCTCTCTCTCTCTCAGCCCCTCTTCAGGCTCCTCCACTCTTCACTGCCTCCTTCTAGGCTGTAGTTCTATAGCCCGGGTGCTTCCTCTCCACATTCCTTTGAGTCTTTCCTCAGAAAGCCCTCCACTCGCCCCACCCCTCGGCTGGACAGGACTCTTCTAGAGACCCTCCCTCCCCTCCCCCAGGCTTCTCTTGGCTGCTCCCCTGGCCTGCAGGTGGGGGAGGACACCTCTCAGGTACAGGAAGGACCCCACATCCGACTCGGAACAGGAGGCTGTGTATCTCCCCCTCCCCACACACCCTCTGTCTCTGTCTCTGCAGGGCAGGAGTATAACTTCTTGAAGATGGAGTTCCAAGAGGTGGAATCGCTGGGGGAGACATATGACTTTGACAGTATCATGCACTATGCCCGGAACACGTTTTCCAGGTGAGAGATGGAGGCCGGCCTCTCTGGGGCAGTCCCGCCCCACCCACCACCGGGTAGGCCACGCTCTTCCACCAGCCTGGTTCTGCTGGGGTTGTGGTCCTCTGGGCAGCTGGCGTCCCTGAGTAAAGGCTCTGTTGGTGCTGCCTGCCCTGTGGTCTCTCCCTCACGTGACTTCATCAGAGCCGAAGCCCCCAAACCAAAGTTCTTTTCCCACTATGTGCCTCCCCAGAACACCTGTCCCAGGAGCCAGCAGCTCTGCCAGTGGCTCTTGAGCCCAGGCTCTGGGGGAGGCATAGTGGGCAGAGGAAGCACGTGTCCAGTTGGCCCTTCCAAGGGCCCAGGGAGGTGTCTTTGTGTAATAGACTAAAGCCTAGCTCAGCGGTTCTCAACCTGTTGCTTGAGACCCCCTCGGGGGTCAAAGGGCCCTTTCACAGGGGTTGTCCAATTCATAACAGTATCAAAATTACACTTATGAAGTAGCAATGAAAATAATTTTATGGTTGGAAGTGGGGGGGTCACCACACCATGAGGAATTGTATGAAAGGTTGGAGACATGAGGAAGGTTGGGAAGCACCGGCCTAGCTCTTAGCCCAACTCCCAGATACCCACGCTGGTGCCCTCCCTATGCAAGACCTACCTTGGTCAGGACTGATTCCCAGGCTCCAAGATGTCCCAGCAGAACCCCCTTAAAGAGGGTGGCCCTGCTGAAAGACTGTCCTTGGCTACTTGCTAGGAGAAAGGCCAGGTTGCCGTGGGGTCCAGATGGACCCACCACTGCCCACTGCTGCAAAGGCCCAGCCGTGCAGCGAGCCCAGTTTCTCAGAGGGGTGTGGGAGCCAGCTTTCCCTGCCCTCATCCCCTTTCCCATGCCTGACTCTCCTCATCCGACCGCTGCCCTCCCCACCCCCCACATTCAATCCCACATACTTTCCCTCCAGACCTGAGGGAACAGAGACCAAGGAAGGGCGGTGAGGTCATTCCACCCCCACCCTACAAACTCCCACCCTGACACTTCCCACCACCCCCCCTCCATCTCCTGCTGTGTTCCACCCAGCTGGGTGTGAGTCAGGGGCCCAGGGGAGGTCGAGGACTGTTGTTTCCCCTTCGTTCTGCTCCTCCCTGACTGCCGGGAATGTCCAGGCAAGGAACCAATGGTGGCCCGGGAGCTAGCAGTGTGTGCCCGGCTCAGGTGGAAGGGCCTAGCCTGGCTCTGCTCCAGGTTCTGCCATGCGGCGCTGGGTAGTGCTAGGAGAAGTTCACGAGGAACAGAAGAAGCAGGCATGGCTGGGAAGGGAGACAAGATGGACCAGGGGTTCCTAGCTCCCCTGTGGCTGGAAGTTGGGCCTGACTGGTTTGGGATGCACCAATGGATCCACGTCCCTGACCTCCCAACGTGTTCCTGGTGTGGCTGCCACGGAACAGGGTGGCTGCTGGTCAGTGGGCAGCTTAATGACAGGGTGTGACATCTCCGCCCTTCCCTGACCCTGCTGAGGAATGTCTGGGCTCCGGCAGGGTCACAACCTGTGGGCACAGGGAGGCATGCTGCCATCTGTCTGACTCACCCAGGCTGGGCTTTCCCTTCCAGAGGCATCTTCCTGGACACCATTGTCCCTAAGTACGAGGTGAACGGGGTGAAGCCTCCCATTGGCCAGAGGACCCGGCTCAGCAAAGGGGACATTGCCCAGGCCCGCAAGCTCTACAAGTGCCCAGGTGTGTGCTCCCAGCACGTGGCAGGGGAGGATAGGGGCCAGAGGCCAGGGCCTAGGGGCTCTGGGAAGCTGCGAGATGCAAGCCTTAGAGATTGAAAGAAGCTGCGGAGGCTGAGGGGGGGCGGGGGCACAGGAGAGGAGCGACTGCATGTCAAGGGACCAAATAGGCAAGGGACTGGGGTGGTGAGAAACTGAAGCCCTGAGAGAGGGAGGCCCAGTGGGACCGGAAGCGGGGGTGGCGATCAGGGCAGTCCCAAGGGAGGGCAGTGGACTGAGAGCGAGTGAGGCAGCCCCACAAGGCAGGAAGTTGACACCAGACCTTGACCGTAGCTCTGGTGCCCATGTTGCCTTGACAACTGGCAGCCGGTTACCCGGGCAGCACTAGCCCTGGTGAGGTGGGATGGGATGTGCTTATAGGTGAGAAGAGGTGGGGTGGATCTTAAAGGGGCAGGACTGGCCCAGCTTCCCTCTTCTCCTGAGCCATTCTCTCCCAAAGAGAATACCTAGGGCTGAGGAAGGGTGGGGTGGGGGGTAGGGGGTGGGGAGCGGATTTCAGCAGTTCTTTTCATCGACAGCCTGTGGAGAGACGCTGCAAGACAGCACAGGCAACTTCTCCTCCCCCGAGTACCCCAACGGCTACTCTGCCCACGTGCACTGCGTGTGGCGCATCTCCGTCACCCCCGGGGAGAAGGTAACACCCGCCCCCTCCAGTCCTTCCTCTTCCTCAGGACTCTACCTCAGAGATTTGGCTCCAAAGTGGGGGTGAATCTGTTGTGAATGCGGGTGGGCTCCCTGCCGCTCAGAAGTCCTCTCAGGTGCGGAGGGCTCACTGCTAAGGAGAGTGTCCTGCGTGCCAGGGGCTTCTGGTCCATGACTCGCGTTGTTCTTACAGCGGCATTCTCTCTCCATTTTACAACGAGGGAAACGAGGCACAGGGATCTGGACTCCCGTCCCCAAGGCCCCACCACGGCCCCACCACGGGCAAAGGGCTGCAGTGCGACTGGATCCTTTCTTCGTGGGTCTGGAGTTCAGCCCTGGCCTTGAGTTGTGTACTGCATGGCCCTCGGCCCTCCCAGCCGCCTCCCCTCCCAGTTCTACACAGTGAAGGGTCCCTGCGTGCCTCTTCCTCAAGCCCCCCCTTCCTGCCGGTCCTTTCCTCTAACAGCACTCATGCGCAATCATTATAGTGGGGGCTCGGACAACTCTCATCACAATCCGCGCATCAATTGAACCAGGCACGTCTTTTCTAGACATTGACTTTCTACTGAGCCCTTGGTATCAACTCCTCTCCCCACCCCCCATAACCTCCTGGCAGATTGTACATTGTTATTATTTTCTTTTTTTTTTTTTGTGGGCATCACTGCCTCTGGTGGTCATGGGTGCTACCCAGTGCCGCTCCAGAGAGCCGCCACTGGAGTTGAACCGCCAAGCCCGCGGGCTGCAGTCCCACACTCAACCACTTATGCCACCGGGGCTCAGCCCACATTGTTATTATTTTCATCTCTCCCTTTCTCCACATTTTCTGTTGTTCTTCCCTCTGGAGGGGTGTACGAGTCCCTCTTTCTCCCTTCCGCTTCTCCTCTTCCCCCTACCCTTCCTACCCTTCTGGCATCACCATTCCCACTCCTGGATTCTGTGTGTCGTGAGCTCCCATCCCTTTCTTTACCTGTGTCCATGATGAAACTTCGAGGAATCAGAGGAATAGTGTGTTTCTGGCTTTTTTTTTTTTTTGGCCTCGCTGCCCTCTGGTGGGAGTAGGTGGCCCAGCCTTGCTTCTGGGGAGCTGCTGCTGGATTTGAACCACCAGCCCAGTGGGCCGTAGTCCCATGCACAACTACTACACCACCGGGGCTCAGCCCCCTGGCTTTCTTTTTGTAGCTCCTAGGAGTGAACTTTAAGACTTTGTTTCCTGTGACTAGAACTTGGTACCTCTTAGGCTAGTGCAACCTCCAGCTTGATTCGACTTTATTCTTGGTCCCCTGTTCATTCCAGCATCTCAGATCACGGTGACTGCAGAATTCCATGTATGGTGCCCGTCCCTCTTACCTCTGCCAGGTGCTAATTTGATAAGCATGTTTTCTGGGTCTTCATCTTGGTCTTTGGTCAAAATACCGAACAGGGCATGAGAGGAAGATGCAGAATGGACATGGAGCCATTCATCTGGTGGTTTTAGGTGTAGGTATAGTTACTAGGCAGTAGTGGCGACGCCACCCTTAGTGTCATGAGCATCCAGTGATGGGTCACCTCCTTGGCGACAGAGAGCATTCCTCCACGCAGGAACGTTGACCGGGAATGCGTGCCTTTCATCTTTATGTGCCTGCCTCAGCAAGTGTACGTAACCCAGCTGGAACACCTCATCAAAGCCAAATCCACTCTTCCACAGTTGATACAACCCCCTTTTTCAAAGAAAGAGGAAGGCACTCTGTAAGAAGGAAGAGGCATTTGTCTGGCGCATTTTGTTTCAAGTGAGCCCCAGTAGGCCCCTTGTCAGCAAGAGTCTCTCTCCTAAAGGGCCGTAGACTGTCTGTATCATTGGAAATCACCATCCAACCCTGTGGGGAGCAATTCCCAGAATTCCACTCCCAGCTCTCCTTCAACACACACACACACACACACACACACACACGTTCTGGAGATTAGGAAAGCATTCCTAATCTCTAAACTCTCAAGATTACAGAGACTGATCACATTCCCCAGTTGTTTGAATGACCTTGGGTGCAAATTTGAGCCTAGAGACAATGGCCAATGTAAAGAGAAGAGATATCATTGACGCCTCGACTTCCATGTTGCGGAGAGGGCCTTTCCTTCCCCAGCGATGTTTATTTTATTATCAGTATGCTACCATTGACAAGTCCCCCTTGGTTGACATTCTACCATCTTCCCTCCTTGGGCAGGAAGCTGCCCCTTCTTTTGTTCGTCACTGTTTTCCGCGTTCCGAGTCTCACTTAGAACTGTCCCGCTCACTCGGGGTGCCTCGGCTCCCTTCAAGTCTGCCAAGGGTTTCAACGGCTCCACCCTTTTTTGAACCATTCCACCCAAAGGTCACAATAACAACAAACAGTCCTCCAGCCTACAGTTGGCCAGACATGTGTTAAATTCTTCATGTGTGGCATGTTTTTTCGCATAGAACCTGATCAGCCAAGTCCTAACAGCATCCCTATTTTTTTCATCCGAGAATGCAGGATGGGTCAAAACAAGCAACAGACCCACAGATCGCACAGAACCTAGTCTCTGACACAAAAGTCTGTGATTGCAATACTGCAAAACAAACAAAATAGCCAACACTTAGTGACCTCGGATGTGTCCGAGTAGGGCTGTGCTTCCTAAGATTTTCAGGGGCTAGTTGCTCGAGCAATCGATCACCGGGTCTTTCTTCGGGCTGGAGGTGGGACGGCTTGGGCAGACTCAAAACCCCTAACCCTCTGGTTAGCAGCCAAGCGCATTCATCCTAACCTGCCCCACTTCAGTGGTCCGGGGCTCATCAGCAGGAATGTGTGCCTACTCTGGCATCGGGGCCAGCACTGGAAAGACAGACTGGGTCTCTGAGCAGCACAGAATGGGGCGGAGTGTTGAGGTCATCTGTTCCAAGGTCTACTCAGTAGACAAGTGTGGGTGCTCCCTTCTGTGTTGGCCCAGCCTGACCTGGACTGGCTCTGGTCTCTCTCGAGGACATATGCTCTGCTCCCTCCATAGCTCCAAGACGACTTCCTCTATTTTTTCAAGGGCCTGCCAAGAGCTCCAGGAGCCCTGGCCGTGCAGTGGGTTATGAGTTGGACTGTTAGCTCAAAAGGTCAGCAGTTCAAATCCATTAGCCACTCCATGGGAGAAAGATGAGGCCATCTGCTTCCATAAAGATTTAAAGCCCTGTAAACCCTACGGGGAAGTTCTGTCCATCCTGCAGGGTCAGGGTGAGTCAGAGTCATCTCTGGATGGCAGTGGTTTCTTGTTCGACAGTCATGTGCCAAGTAGAATATTAAGCATCTTACATGCATTGCCTCATTTTTCTTACAACAGTTTTATGACCTAGGTAGGAAGGAGCTTCAAAAGGTTCATGGAAAATGGAATAAAAAGATTGTGGGGGGGTGGGGTGGTGGGAAAGAAAAAAGAAGGTAGTGAAAATTTCCCACAAGTTTTTAAAGCTGCTTTCTGTATTACCCCCATAGTAGAGATCATAGGTTCCCACATGTATATGACCTACTACTCCCCTTTTCAAAAGAACAAAACAAAGCCCAAGCCAATTTCTTAGCCCTGCTCCCCAGTAATTAAAACTTTTGTTCTATAGTCCATAATCCAGGTTGATGTGTAGCTATCTGCATTTGCAGCTCCCCCCACCCCTGCTGCACCATCAGTCTAGCCCCCCCCACCCCCACCCCCGGAAGCACTTTGGCCCACTTTGGGAAACACGGGTCCAGGTAAAGCATTGAGGCTAAAGGAGTTGAGTAATCCGCCCGGGTTTACATAGGTCGCAAGTGGAGGAGCCAGCATTCAAACTGGGCTGCCTGACTCCAAAGTCTGACGGACTCTTTCAACATCGGCCCTCGAATAAAGCCACCTGCTGTAGCAGATGAACTTTGGCTGTTATTGGGCTGCTGAGAGGTTGTTTTTAGCTTGCTCTCCAGTTAAATCTGTTTGTCGCCAGAAAGGTGACAAAGCTGCAAATCCAATACAATAGTATATGCCAAGGATAGGCGCCATCAGAGAAAGCCCTCCCTGATGCCTTCTCCTTCTCTACACCTCAAGTCACTAGTAGCCAACCTGAAGACTTGGGCATTTCTTAAGCAGTAGAGGTAATGAGGTCCTTGATGCAAAAGCATGTTTTAAAGGAGGAGGGGGAGAGGGGTCATGACTAACAGGTCAAATGTTACTAGGGACCTGGGGAGGTAAGAATGTAAAATGCTAGTTGAGCCCTGGTAGCACAGTGGTTGTGTGCAGCACTGCATGTGGCCCACAGGGTTGACGGTTCAAATCCAGCGGCATCTCTCCAGGAGCAAGGCTGGGCTTTCTACTCCCACCAGGGCAGTGATGCGGAAAAAAAAAAAAAAAGCAAAAAAGAATGTAAAATGCCTTTCGGATTTGCTGGTATCTTTCCTGTCGCTGCCTTCTGATAGTCTTCAAAGTCCAATCCAAACCCCAGATCCTCCGTCATGCCAACCTGACCCCAGCCTCCCATCTCTCAAACAGGCAAGTATGTGAAAAGTCTGTGCCGGCTTTTCATCTAAGTCCTCACTTTGGGTGTGTGCAGGGAGTAGGACTCTGACGAGGACGTGATGCTTGTTTCGGACCTAGCTGCTGAGCAAAAGCAGTGGGCAGATCCAGGGAGGTCACGTGGAATTGTGGTTATAAGGATATATGTTCAGGAGCCAAAATGTCTGAGGGCTTTTTATTGGGATGTCACCTTGCAGCCCCTGCATAGTATAAACGCTTGGTTGCTAACAGAAAGGTTGGCTGTTCAATTCACCTAGAGGTGCTGCAGAAGAAAGGCCTGGTAACCTCCTTCTGGAATATTACCCATTGCAAATCCTGGATCTCAAGAATCTACTGGAGGACAGCTGGGTTTTTGCCCCCAACCCTGGGGAAGTTGCTTAATGGCCTCGTGCTTTTGTTTTCCTGTCTGTAAAATGGGCCTAGCGATAGCCTCTCCCTCCAGGGATCGATATTAGGGTTAAACATGTTCATCTGCATAAAGTGCTTAGAACTTAGTGATGAATAATGCCAGCTGCTATCATGTATTCTTTATATATAAATCATTTTATTGGGGGCTCATGCATCGCTTTTCACAATACATAAATACATATACTGTGCCAAGCAACTTCACATGCCTGCTGTCATCATCATTCTTCAAATATCTGCTTTTCCACTTGAGTCCTTGATATCTGCTTCTCATCCTTTCCCCTCCGTCCTTGCTCCTCCCTCCCCACCAACCCTCAATACTTTATAAATTATTATTGTTTTTTTTTGGGGGGGCATCACTGCTCTCTGGTGGTGGGAGTAGGAGGCCCAGCCCCACTGCTGGAATTGAACCTCCATCCCAGTGGGCTGCAGTCCCATGCACAACCACTCTGCCACCGGGGCTCAGCCCCTAAATTATTATTGTTTTATCATATCTTATACTGCCCGATGTCTCCCCTCACTCACGCCTCCAAGGCCTATCCTCCAGATAGAAGCTTATGTATATATCTCTGTAATTGGGTCCCCCTCTCTACTCCACCTTCCCTTCACCCATCATATGTATTCTTTTTTTGGGGGGGGCACCACTGCCCTCAGGTGGTGGGAGTAGGAGGCCTACCCTTTGCTCCTGTGAGCTGGAATTGAACCTCCGTCCCAGTGGGCCGCAGTCCTGCGCACAACCACTACACCACCGGGGCTCAGCCCCCATATGTATTCTTAATCTTATAAATAAGTCAACCCTGGTTAACTTTCCTACAGGCCGTTAGTCTCATTCTACTTCCAGGCTCCTGGTCTTAACCCTTTCTGTATCAAAGCATCTTAATGCAAGCTCAATAATCGTAGTGCAATTAACACGTGCTAAGTGCTGACCAGTGTGCAAACTCATGTAAACTTTACTAATGTTCATTTAATTCCCCACCACCCTATGCGATGGGTACTAGTGTTAACCAGAACCAAATATCATGGAGTGGCTTGGGACTCCTGACAAGCCTGTGTGTCGGAGAGGATGATCCACAAGGGTTTCCATGTCTGGGGAGAGCCAAACCTTCAACATTTCTGTGAAGAACTCAGTGAGTTAACCATCTCTCTACCCAGGGATCCCACTGCTGTTGTGATTTCCAACTTTTAAGCAAGGAGGAAATAGAGGCTCAGAGGAGTTAAGTGACACCCTTAAGATCAAGCAGCAAAGCCAGGGTGGGGGAGTGGAGTGGAGGGGGAGTTCATCTTCAAGTTTAATAGCACTGTGGCTCCTCATAAAGTAAAAAAAAAAAAAAAAAAAAAAAAAAAACAGTGTTCCCTCACTTCTTTTCTGGGAGATTTTGTACCCAGGAAATTCTTTATTTCTGCTGACCACAAGGTCAGCAGTTCAACCCTACAGTGGTTCCGAGAGAGTGGGAGAAAGATGAGCCTGTGTTCCGGTCAGATTGTCTGGCTCTGAGTCAGAGTCAACTTGATGGCAGTGGCTTTGGGAAGGATGTCATTTCAGGAGCCCTAGCAAAGCATCCGGTAGTTTAATGCATCCATTTCCACAGCAAGGGGCCGGGGAGGAAGCTGTGACAGCCGACTTCGGTCACCACGGTAGCTAGAGTGGGACAACCCCGTGGGGCAGATCTCCTCCAACCCATGGGCATCCGATGGGTCGGAATCCACGCCACAACGGGTCCGTCATCGAGAAGCCCCTGGGCCGTGCAGTTTAGACTTGACTGCTTAGTCGGTTCAGGTTGACCTGGAGCCCACCAGCGAGGCCCCAGAGGAGAGGCCTGGTGATCAAGCCCAACGGGGCGGCCATGAACCCAAACAGGGTTAAGCATCTCCTGTAACCCTCCGCGCTCTCCCCTGGAGATGGTGCTTCGTGCCATCGCCATCGTTTCATACAAAGACACTGCACCTCCGAGAAGCCCTGTCACAGGCCCACACCACATAGCAGGATGTGGCGGCTCTGACCACGTTCACTTTGACCCGGGAGCCGTGCTCCTGCCGCAGGACAGAAGTCATGACAACTCATCATTAGACACCTCGGGTCCCAGGACAGCCACACTGTGCCTCCCTGGAGCGCGCCCCTCACCGCCAGCATGCTTCTTCCTGCTGAGTGGGGGAAGCTGGGGTGCCCCTGCCCAATGAGTAGGGCCTCTGGCCTTCTGCGGCTGGGTGGGGTTTCTTCTGCAGAGGGCCTGAAGCCCACTTCCTGGCCAACGCCGGGTGGTCTCACTCAGGCCTCCTCTCTCCTTCCCAGTGCTTCTTTACAAGACATTTTTGTTTATTGTTCATTGAGCCCATTTGTAACTCAGAGCAACTCTACAGGACGGAGTAGAACTCCCCTCGGGTTCCTGAGGTTGTTAATCTTTTTATTTATTTTTTTTGGGGGGGGGGTATCACTGCTCTCCGGCGGTGGGAGCAGGAGGCCCAGCCCCACTGCTGGAATTGAACCTCCATCCCAGTGGGCCGCAGTCCCGCGCACAACCACTACGCCACCGGGGCTCAGCCCGAGGTTGTCAGTCTTTATGAGAACAGAAAACCGTAGTTTTCTACCCTGGAGTGGCTGGTGGGTTTGTAAGATACCTCGGGAATAGAAATATACCTCAGTCCTTGACTCCGCGTGAGAAAGAATTCAAGCCAAAGCCTGGTTTGTGATCCAAAAGAGCTTTATGAAGGCTAAAGAAGCTTCAGGTTCACGCAGGCGTCCAGGAGATCCCTCACCCCGTCTGCCGGCTAGGAAAACTGCTTGAGAGAGAGAGGCAGTCTAGGGCAGCCGCTCCGCTCCGTAAGAGCTTGCCTGAGCCAAAATCCTTGGCGTTTTCAATTCTCCCGTAGGGAGGTGTGGTTTGGACCCAGGTTGACCCCATTGGCTGAATTTAATGTACCTGGCTTAGGTGAGCCAATTCAGCTTTAGCATTGCTGCTGCCTGGAAACCTGGATCTTCCAGCATGCGCGGTGTGCCATTGCTTGCCGAGCGATAGCTTTATTTTAAGGCATGGGTAATGGACCCCCTTTTTCCTACACTAGCTACCTATCAGGTTCGAACTGCTGACCTTAGGGTTAGCAGCCCAACCCGTAACCCACAACTCCACGAGGGCTCCCGTTCGCTGGATAGTACATAATATCGTCAATATAACCAAAAAAAAAAAAAAAACAACCTTTAATTCGAATTGAGGGTCTTGGCAGCCTAGGTTCACGCAGCAATCATTGTGGTCATTCTCCTGGGTCAGGCCGTCCAGTCCTCCCTCCGTCACGGTCATGACTGCTTAGCACTTTGTTGATTCTCTTTCCCTTCCTTTCCGGTGCGCTCACTTCCTGAGGACTCCTGCAGCAGGATAGTTCATGGAAGCTTTTCTGTTTCCAGTATTGCTCACCATGCTAGGATAAATGTTTTAAAACAAGCATCTCTGAACTCCTGGGAGAGTCTCTGTGCCTAGCAGACTCCATCAAGTACCATCTCACTCATTCACTTAAACAATATTCACCGGCCTATCTGCTCCGTGCTAGGCACTGCGCCGCCCCCAGCAAACTGAGCAGACAGAATCCCTGTCCTTCTGGACTTTGTGTTTTGGGGCCGGCTGAGGGGAACAGAACCGGGGGCATGTCAACAAGAGCTGGGGAGGGAGCCCCGCCACAAGAGGTGGGAGCAGGAGAATGCGGCTTTCACAGGAGCACCCCCAAGTCAATGACTTTAACAACCAACAGTGCTTTCTCCTGCTGGGGGCTGGCTCCCCACGTCCAGACTAGCATCTCAGCCTTGCTGATGCCTTCCTGGTTGGTAGCCTCAGATGACCCCTGATTTCTTGGCCTGCCCTCCGTTCTCTGGGAGCCCTGGTGGCATAGTGAGTTATGTGCTGCGCTCCCCACCCCAAGGTGAGCAGATCGAACTCACCAGACACTCCAAGGGAGAAAAGGGAGCTTGCACGCTCCTGAAAAGATGTGCTTGGGACACCCCCAGGAGGCAGGTCTCCTCTGTGCCCAGGGCTGTCATGAGTCCAAATTGACTCCCAGGCAGCAAGGCGTTTCTGTTTGTTCTGCCGAGAGTTTGAGTCTGTTTCTCTGAGAATAGCGGATGCTGACACTTCATCTCATATACTTTGGATCTGTTACCCAGGGGGACTTGTCCTTAAAACAAAAGGAACACCCTGCTTGGTACAAGTAGAGGGGCAGTGACAAAGAGAAAGACCTCTGCCAAGATGGGTGGACACAGTGGCTGCAATAGGCTCAAACACAACCAGCTTGCGGGGATGAAGCAAGATCAGGCTGTGTTTTGTTCCATCGTGCCTGGCGTTGCTGTGGGTGGAAGCCGACTCAAACAGCACGTCATTTCTCACAAACCACCGGCCTTCATCTGTGTGTGTGTGTGTGTGTGTGTGTGTGTGTGTGTGTGTGTGTGTCCGTCAGCGTGTCGTCTCCGGTCTTTTCCTGGCTCAAAAGTGATTAGATGTAGGGCCCACCCTCATTGCTAGGGCCTTCTTAAGATAATCATGAAAAGCCTACTTCCAAACAGGATTGCATCCATCAGTGTGGGGGTTCGGGATCTCAGTCCGTACTTGGGGAAGAAAGGTGGGGCTTTGTACCCCAGTGAAGAGCGAGTCTCGGGAGCTCACGGGGGCAGCTCCATCCTATTCCACAGAGGCACTGTGAGTCACCACCTCCTCTGGGGCAGTGAGTGTGTTTCTTTTGGCAGGGGCCGGGAGGGGCACAGCTGACTCCCTAACAGGACGGCCATTTATGTGGAACTGTGAGGGAAGGGCTCATTCGTGCCCGGTGACCTTGAGGCAGAAACTCACAATGACACACAAGGGTTCACATTGGGGGAGCCTTTCCAGGACTTTGAAAAGTGTCATGGAAAACCTGCTCTCATGCTATTGTCTCTTGGAGAACCACAATTAATACAAGAAATACCGTAAACTCAGAAATGAGTCAGGAAAGAGGAAGGATGGACCCAGGGGTCCCGAGGTCGGTGGAGAGAGATGTGCATTGGTGAAAGTGGCGAAAACTCACTGCCATCAGGTTGGTTCTGAGTCCGAGCCACCCTGTACCACAGTGTGGACCTGCCCCTGTGAATTTCTGAGACTAACGTCTAACTAAGCGCCATCTTTCTCCTGAACCGAACCGTTGACCTTGCAGCTAACAGCCCAGCACGTAATCACTCCTCCCTCAGGGCTCCTGAAGGAGGTGAGAGGCAGTGAAAACATGGTAGGCTCGATGGTGTGATGGTCACTGTGAATTGGAGGAATCGTTGGGCTCCACGTACTAAAACAAAATATCTTAACCTCAATGTGTGTGTGGGAGAGGTAGGGGGGGTATGTGTCACAAAAATTTGACAACAGTAAAAGGTTTCTGAATGCACAATGACCAAGATTTAATTCAAAATCAAACACATAATGGATCAGAGGTATTTCTGGCAGTGCTTGCCAGGTTGCAAAAAAAAAAAAAGGGGGGGGTGTTGTGAGTGGAAAAACATGGTGAAGTGGACTTGGAAACATTGGGGGCGGGGTAGGATGGATGGAGATGCAGGGGTCCTGAAACTAAGAGGATAGCAAGGGTATACATATGGAGGGAGGAGGGGGAGTACACATGTGTTGATGATTGCCAAATCTGGGGCAAGACGTGGTGGTATGTGGCTTAGAGAGCTTCAGAAAGGAGAATCACAGAACCCAGAGGCCAGGACATTGGAAGGATGACCCAGCTGGTGTTTAAATCACCAAGAAATATGACGGCCTTGGTGTCAGAGAGTGACAGTGAGCAAAAACTCTTCTTTGACCATCACCCGCCCTGGTCACAGACATGCCCGCTTGGGCACCTTTTCATCTTGGCTTCCACTCTGCTTCTAACTCTCCCAGACGCCATAGGGGGCAGGACCTCCTTCACCTCTTCTGCTCCAGCAGGGCACCTGGCCATGGCATCAAGGATGAGCCTTTTAGGCCCTCACACTGGTTCTTGCCGGTTGGGACCCTGTATGCAGGCATTTGGGCTCGCCCTGGAAACTCACAAGGAAACTTTTTCCTTTCTGGAAAGTGCGCATCTCAACTTGTTAGCATGATGACCTGTGAAGGAACGTTGGTACCTCCTTATCAGTGTGCAGTGTTCCTCCAGCAGGAATGAATCCCCACTTAATGAAGCGGAAACAAGTTCCTACTTGGGAGGCAGTGACATCACTGTGTGGTAGACTCAATGCCACACACACACACACACACACACACACACACAATGCCCTCACCCCAGGGATCTCTTCTTTTAGCGGACCACACAGAATCCTTAGTAATGTTATCGTCCATTTAAATAATAGAAATTAGGTAAGCAATAGAGTCGTAAGTTGCAGAAATGTAATATTTCTTAGATTCCAGTCAATTACATTATGAAGAGCAACAATAAAAGTTGCTGAACAGAGCCTTTTAAAACTGTTCTTCTTTAATTACTGCTTCCTTCCCAAGAAAGTTGTTTATTGCCACAGGTTCACAAACACTAATTACTACAACAGGGTAGGTAAAACACCGGAAAATTTGGACCAAATCAGCAACTCTACAAACACTGTAGGTATTAAAAACAATTCCTCATGCGTGTAACTCTTGCAGATACACCACGGGACTAGAAGCATGCTCACGGTTGGGTCCTAATGACGACTCTGACCCGAACACATTCGAAAGTTCAAATAGTGAATCTGCATGGAATTTTTCACCTCTCAGATGCATTGACATATGTAGACCGGGCTTACAGGGGAGGAAAATGTTTTTGTTGTCCTAACGACAGGGATTATTTCACTAAAAAATAATAATACATTTCTGCTGAAAAAACAAACAAAATACATTTCTGATGAAACACTGCCCAGAATTTTTTTTTTTTGCCCAGAATTTTTTACAGACACTCATTTCGGTCCCAGCCCCTCTGATAGCGTCACCTGGTACAGACTGTGCCCCCATGCCCTCTCATGACACCGCTGATGACAGGCATTACGGCAAAGCCTTGGGTGTAGGAAGTATGACCTAAGAGTTTGAGGCACATGTCCCCGATCCACACTTGAAACAGCTGAGTTCTGGGACTTAGGGTGATCGACCCAAATGGACCTACAGTAGAACATGCAATGTATAGCTGCCGGGGAAGCCCAGGCTTGTGTGCCGGGATTGGAGTTGGGTTCTGTTTGTTTCACTAAGTGTTCTTTTCATGGCTACATCGTATCCTTCTAAGTCAGGCATAGCTCCTTGAAGACAGGAGCAGTTCTTATTAAAAACACTTCAAGGGGCAGCGTCCCTGGCCCAACTCTCGGGCCTCGGGACCTCAGGACCGCCCAGGAGCTCAAGATGCTCCTGTCTGTCTCTTTCTCTGCTGTCCCTTCCCTTCCCCAAAGTCCTTCAGTACCTCCAGTAAAGCCTATATATTTGTATTTCATCCCTAACTGAACTCTGTCTCCTAAAAAAAAAAATTCCTTCAAGGGCAGGGTTCAGGCCTGGTTGCCCCCTCAGCAGCCAGCACCCCTCTGGTATAAGCTCGGGATGATTGATAACTCGGGGCCCCCTCCCCCTGGTCTTCTACTCCTGGTTCAGATCCCTCACACCCCCCGGATTCCCCTAGGGCTGCGAGAGCCAGTCCCTCTGCAGAGGCTGTGGTTCATCCGATCCAAGTAGATGGCCAGCCAAGCCGAGTGTTTCACCCAGAGCAAGGGCCATGCCAGGGGAGGCTGCCAAAGCTGGCTCGCTGGTCCCATGCTCATCTCTTGGCATGGAGGGCCTAGGAAGAAGGCCGACCTTCATGGGCAGGTGTCTGCTCTGAGGTGACACTTCTGCACCAGGAGTTCCTGTTTGGAACCCCTCCACTAGCCAACGCGCACAGGTCACGCGAGGTGTGGGGAGCAGTGTGACCCTCTCTCTGATCCCCACCCCATCTCCCATAGATCATTCTTAACTTCACGTCCATGGATCTCTACCGCAGCCGCCTGTGCTGGTACGACTATGTGGAGGTTCGAGATGGGTTCTGGAGAAAGGCCCCCCTACGAGGTAAACTGCACCCCAGGTTACCCTCCTGCCTCCCCCATGGCTGGCTCCTTCTCACCAGGACCCCCCTCATGCCCTCTGCATCCTTCTCTGAGGGGGCCGATACTGCCGGGAGCAACATCAGGGTCCCAGCCACATCACCAGTTGGCTGTGTGGCCCTGGACAAGTGCCCTCCTGCTCTGGACTGCCGCCCGTCCTCATTATGGGCTCCTAGCCCTCCCTGGCAGGGTGGCGGTCTCATACAGAGGGGAGGGAGTCATTTGGACTGACATTCAGAGGCAGGCAGCCAGTGCTGTCCTGGGACTGAGCGCATCCCCCACGGCTCCATGTTCTGCTGCTCATCCGAGCAATATCAGAGAGCCGCTTCACCTGTCTGTCCGGTCGGGTTCAGCCTGTTCTGGTTCAAAAGGGAGCTGGTCTGTGAACTGACCACAGGAAGGGCTGCGTGCCAGGGCCGGGGGCCAGTGATGGCTTGCTTGGGATCTTTTGTCTCTGGTGGGGTGTGCTGGTGGCATAGTGGTTAAACCTTGCAGCTGCTCCCCAAAAGGTTGGGGCTTTGAGTCTACCAACCGCTCCAGGGAGGACAGAGGAAGCAGTAACCACGGCAGCTCTGGAAACCCAGGGGGCCAGTTCTGCTCTGCCCTGCATTGCTGTGCGTTAGAACCCAGACCCACGACGGCAGCAGGTCCATCCTGGTTGGTGTGTGCTGGGGCCAGGGTGGGGCTGGGGAAGTAAAAGAGTTCAAGTCCACAGCAGAAGGGGCTGCTGGGAACAGAGAATTAGGGCCAAGGCAGCCAGGTGTTTCCCTGAGAGTTTTCCCACTGGGCATGCGGAGAGGACTGTGATGTCTCGTGCAGTCTGCATCTCGGGCTGCTCATCCCATGCCGGAGAAGCCCGGGCCCCACGGACTATGCCTGAAGCGGGCGGGCGGGCGGACAGACGGATGCCTGCCAATGCTTTCTTTTCTTCCTCCCAGTTTCTGATTTCCGACTAGTCCTTCCCAGTCCCCCAAAGCAGCTGTCATTACAACACTTCTTCGGGCAGCCGTGTTCCCGTTTCCAAGACTACAGTTGCTTGTTCGTAACTCACATTCCTGGGTCAGCACCCTCTGTCCCTTGCGGGAAGTTGGGAAACACCCAGTCTTATAAGAACACACAAGTCATCCCGTGCGGAGGCTTGACTGCTGAGAATTCCACCGGGCCCCCCCAGATGTTGCTGCTTGTTGGTTTTTATTTCAAAGGAGGCTCCTCCCCACCCCCACCCCCACACATGATCCTGGGATGGACTGGCGCCCAGTTGCATGGCCTGCATTCGGTCAGGTGCAAGCATGTTGTAGTGTCCAGAGTGGGTTGATGCCTGCCTGGCCAATGATTGCGTGCATGGAGACCTGCTCAGGAATAGTAAGGAAGGGCATGATAATGTGCTCTCAAAAGCAGACAGACAGATGGAACCCAGACTCTTGGTTATCGGACAGCCCTACTTTGCTCCCAGAAACAGACCTCTGTCCCTGGTGCCTGCATCTTCTGAAATGGCCTCTGGTTTGCAAGTGCAAGCTAACCCATGGGGCGCAGTCTCGGGACTGTGGGTGTTAGGTACTGGGGGCCTGCACAGCAGTGAGGAAGCTGAAAGGGTAGTCACAGTTGCAGGCCGGGGACCCCAAGCCCCCACAGAAGTTGGGTGGACATGCTAAGAACCAGATCTGAAGTTAGGGAGAGGGACACGCAACAGGGCCCTCACTGCCCCTCTGCCCACACCGTGCAGGCCGCTTCTGCGGGGGCAAGCTCCCGGAGCCCATCGTCTCCACCGACAGCCGCCTCTGGGTGGAATTCCGCAGCAGCAGCAACTGGGTTGGAAAGGGCTTCTTTGCTGTCTATGAAGGTACTTCGGGAAGGGGGTGGAGCCAAATGCAAGGCCCCTGCTGGAGGTAGGGCAAGGTTGGAGGGAAGCCAAGTAGGAGGGCTCTCAAGTAACAGGAGAGGCAGTGGGATGGGCCGGGGCCTGCAGGGCACTGGGAAGCAGGGGGTCCCATGGCGAGGCCTGGGAGACAGTAGGGGAATGGGTGTTGCAAGCAGGACATTCTGATCCGCCTCCCTTTCCCACTTCCTCTTGGGTCCTCTAAGCCATCTGTGGGGGCGATGTGAAAAAGGACAATGGCCACATCCAGTCACCCAACTACCCGGATGATTACCGGCCCAGCAAAGTCTGCATCTGGCGGATCCAGGTGTCCGAAGGCTTCCACGTGGGCCTCACCTTCCAGTCCTTCGAGGTACCCCCGAGGCCCTCTGCTCCGACACCCTGTCTTCCCGCAAGTGTTGGCTCCTGCTGATGAGCCCCTCGCCCGCCCACCCCCCAGATTGAGCGTCATGACAGCTGTGCCTACGACTACTTGGAGGTGCGCGACGGGCACAGCGAGAGCAGCCCCCTCATCGGCCGCTACTGCGGCTACGAGAAGCCCGACGACATCAAGAGCACGTCCAGCCGCCTGTGGCTCAAGTTCGTCTCCGACGGATCCATCAACAAAGCCGGCTTCGCCGTCAACTTTTTCAAAGGTGCCTCTCTGCCTCTTCTGCTCAGCCTGTCCCCCCTGCCCTGCATCCCCCCCCCCTTCGTTTACTCTGTGAAGGGCGCAGACAGGACGGACACCGGGAGCCCTGCTGTGTCAGAGCTGGTGGCCTTTTGCCATCAGGAAAGACCAGCCCACCTGAAAAACTGGGTAACGAGCCAATGAAGGATGTGCCCTCTGTCAAGTCGCTGGTGTGCAGTGCAGGCTCTAGGGAGTTCGGGCATGGTTCAGGATTCGCCTGGAAGCCCCCAGAGTTCGTGGAGAAGGAACACCAACAAGAGGAGAGGCAGGGGCTACCGTGGAAGCCCTAAACTCTAGGGGGACTCCTTAGTTGTATCTCTTGGCCAGTTCCCTGGGATGGAAGGAGTAGGGGTCTCTCCATCACAGGTGTGGTGTCAGGGTCTCTAAGTCAGTGGTTTTCAACCTTCCTAAGGCTGCGACCCTTTCATGTTGTGATGACTTCCCCCCAACCATAAAATTATTTCCAATGGCTGAGCCCCGGTGGCGTAAGTGGTTGAGTGAGGGACCGCGGCCCACGGACTTGGCGGTTCAAATCCAGCGGCGGCTCTCAGGAGCGGCACTGGGTAGCTCCCACGACCACCAGAGGGCAGTGAGGCCCACAAAAACAAAACTAAAAACTAAAAAAAAAATGATTTCCAATGCTATTTCATCACTGCCATTTTGCTACTGTTATGAATCAGGCGACTGGTGGTTGTTCCACCCCCAAAGAGGAAGGGGTGGTGACCTGTAAGTTGAGAACCTCGATCCGGTCTAAGCATCAAAGAAGCAGTGTCCAGAACCCAGAGCATGGCCCCTGAGTGGCTTCAGTCAATGGCGATGGCTGCTATGGTCGGGAGGCAGGCTCAGTGGGGTGTGTGTGTGGGGGGGGTGGGCAGTGTCCAGACCAACATCTCCCCACCTTGTCCTCTACTTCAAGTCACCACTATCCTGCTGGGAGCCCACACGGAGCACACCCTCAGCACCTGGGTGGGGTTCTAAGCAGCCCTTGGCAGGCTGGGTGGGTGCAGCAGGTGGGGCAGGGGGAGGCCCATGGTCTCTCAGCTGAGTAGACAAGTCAGACTCACAGTCTCACAGACAAGGAGACTGACTCTGCTCCCCCACCCAAGTCCCCCCCCCCCCACCTCACACACACACATACACACACGCTGGAGCCTGGGGTAGCCAGGAGCAGCCAGAGGGACCCGGCCCTCCCTGACCCTGTCCTTCTCCATGGCAGAGGTGGACGAGTGCTCCCGCCCCAACCGTGGGGGCTGCGAGCAGCGGTGCCTCAACACACTGGGCAGTTACAAGTGCAGCTGTGACCCTGGCTATGAGCTGGCCCCCGACAAGCGCCGCTGTGAGGGTGAGTGCCCCCCTGCTGCCCCGGCCTGGGCTTTCTTATTCCCTTGGACAGATGTCATCCTGGGACTCCCCCACTCTCTACCCTGCCTGAGCCCCTAAGATCCTCTTCACAGCTCATGCTAAGAAACACGTTTTATATTGCAAATCTGGATGAGGCCCTCTGGTATTGGTCTGTGATTTTGTTGTTGTTGTTTTCAAACTTACAGTTCTTCTTATTTATCTTTCTTAACGCTGCCCTTGACCTGCTAATTGATTTCACCGCCCACCAGCCGCTCCATTTGAAACACACTGTTGGAGGATGGCTTAGAAGCCTGTGAAAGTCCCTTCCTGCCTCACCAGTCCCCACCCTTGGCGTGAGCTCCATCCTGCCTGACCAGCTTGGCCCTCCCTCCCCACCTCCTTCCACTCCTCCCAGTCCATCTGCCCCCACCTCAGGCCTTGAGCCCCTCAGATCCAACCCCCCTACCCCTCCAGCAGACACCCTGGCCAGTTCTCTCTCTCAGAGAAAATAGAAATGGCCACACGTTGAAGTCCTCACACTCCCACCTTCCGGCTGGCCCTGAAGACTCTGCCTCACACTGCCTCCTCCTCCCCATCTGTCCCAGAGCGACCAGCTGCAGCCCTGGGGCTGTTGGGAACCCCACGTCCCTGTCTCCTGTGCCATGCAGCCCAGCCCTGTCCCCGTCCCTGGAGACACCCCTCCCCTAGAGCTGGAACCCTAACACATGATACCACCTCCCTTGTCCCCCCAGCGGCCTGTGGTGGATTCCTCAC
>PVJH01007797.1:24925-89950 GCA_004026705.1 Nesogale talazaci
GGGGGGGGGGGGGGGGGGGGGGGGGAGAAGAGGGGTGCACGGGCCAGCTCAGACTAGGGCTCCAGTGGGAAGGGGCGCCCCTGGGAAATGTTGACTTTGCTAGAGCAGGTCATTGGAGGCAAGCGGGAGTTCGTCTGGGTGGGTGGGTGGGGTCACCAGGAGGAAGGGGCTTCCCAGAGGAAGAGGCAGCCTGTCCTGGGCCCCCCTGCAGGTGTGCAAGTATGACTTCGTGGAGGTGCGGAGCGGCCTCACAGCTGACTCCAAGCTGCATGGCAAATTCTGTGGCTCCGAGAAGCCCGAGGTCATCACCTCCCAGTACAACAACATGCGCGTGGAGTTCAAGTCTGACAACACTGTCTCCAAGAAGGGCTTCAAGGCCCATTTCTTCTCAGGTAACCCGGGCCTCCCCAGCTCCCAGCCCCTCCCTCTCCCGAGGGTGGGGCACCCCTCCCCGCCATCCCCGCACTCCAGCCTTCGCTGATGCTGGGGCCAGGGCATTTGGCCCTCTGCTCCACCGCCCAATTGCCCCCACCAGGCTGTCCTGAGCAGCCCCTCTGGCAGTCGGTGGTCCGTTCTCCCCGGGTCCCCCCCTTCCGGGGGCTGGTTCTGGTGAAGGAAGGTGCAAACACATGCATGCTGAAATACAGGGAAAGGGCATTCCAGGTGTCAAGAGGCAAGCGGGTCAGGGCCCAAGAGAGGGCAGAGCCTGGGAGCAGGAGTTCAGTTTGGCTGGAGGGAGGGAGGAGGCTGTTTGGATTGGCCTGTGTGGGGCCAATTCTCTGGCAGCGGCTGACCTTCTAATCAGACTCTGCACAAGTCAACCTAGTCCAGCCCTGGGCTTGCAGCGAGTAGCCTCCCTTCCTCCCTCGCCAAAGTCTCCCCACTCCCCCTGCTGGGAGACTGAGGCACCCTCAGTTGGTGGAGAGCCTGGACAGCGCGCCCGGTCTCTAACCTTGGAGGACCCCCATCTTGGGACAGTCACCGAGTGAGTCCTCAGCTGGGCCCTGGTGGTCTCCGGAGACCCCTCCCCCGTCTACAGATCCCAGTCCTTTAGCTGGCTGTATGTCTGGTTCCCTGGGGCTGGTGGGCTTACTGGCAGTGAATACAGGAGCTTGGGGGTGGGGCGGCTACAGAGCACAGGAGGATGGTTTTGTGGCGCTGCCAGCCAGAGAGCTGCATCCGGACATGTCTGTGGGGGCAGGCCTGGGGGTGGTGGGGGTGATGGCTGGGATTGAGCTCCCCCATGCCCCAGTTGGTGCTGCTTCCCTCCCCCGCCCTTCCCTTCCCCCAGGCTGGCTCCTGCAATCTCAGCGCCCAGGTGGGCCCCCTGCATCCCTGCCTTGACCCATTTGGATGCCATCCCGTGCGCTGGACCCCTGCTTGGCACTGCCAGTCGCACTCCTCTGCTTAAGTGCCCTGTTCTCCATCTATCCCGCCTCCACTCCCACCCCCACTGCTTGCTGGGACCCTTCCCCTGCTCTGCAAATTCCTCTCCGCCCTGATCCCAGGTGATCCCCAAAGGACTGAGGGGACGTTACCCCTCCTCAGGGTGGGCTGTGTCCCAGGAGACCATTACCTGCTTACTCTCGTCTCTTCTTGCTTTTCTGTGGCTCTAATCTGTGGGGTGGGGTCTCAACACTCCTGTCCGTCAGGCCCAGAGCGCTCCACCCACGGGGTATTGCCCTGCCCTGGCGTGACCCCTGCACAGCGACGGGCATGCACACACGGGCACACTCACACGCACATAAGCACACTGCCCCGTGGCACCAGCAACCTGCAGAGGAGCCTCACCGGTGGGCATCAAGGTGCACCCTCAGGGCGAGGGGCATCTGACTTTGGGGACATCCATCGAGGAGACCCCAAACCATGAAGGAGAAGCAAGAGCCTGGAAGACCTTCACTCTGACCCCTGCCAGCTTCCGGGGCATTGGGGCACTGTAGGGTGAGTGCCTTCCCCCTGCCCGGGCCCATGTCCATCTGCCCCTGCTCCTGCCACTCTTGCAATCTGCTCCCCTGGCTCAGAGGTGAGGCGCCCCCTACCCGCTCCACCGGCGCCAAGAGTCCCAGCTCCAGGACGCTGAAGCAGGTCTCCTCTCACTCAGTCCTTCAGCCGTCCTCTTACCCATTCTCTCATGCATTCCGCAAGTATTACGGTTACCCCTACTATGTGTACCCACAGCAACAAGCAAGGCATGAGGGCTAGAGGGTGTCAGGGAAGTTGTCACTCAGCCCCTGAGCTACATGTTCCTGGCAGTCAGCCTCCAGGGGCGTCCTGAAACCCAGCCCAGTTGTGATTCCTTGGGGCTCCTCACGCTGAGTCCTAGGCCGGCCCCTCTGCCCCACACTTCCTGTAGGGCTGGTGCCAAGTGGCTCCAACAGGGCCTGTGGCCCCTAAGTCGAGTCCTGAAGAAGGGACTTGGGGACTCCTAGCTCTGGTTCCTGCGCACCCTGAGGGATCTGGACTTAGCGCAGCAGAACCTTCTGGATGCAGCACTTCAGCCTTAGCCTTGGCCACAAACCCCGCCTGGCCATTGGAATGCCTGCAGGCATCCGCTCTATCTCCCGGCTGGTCTCTGGAATTCTGGGTGTCCATTTGGCGCTCCTCCTTTCCCTGACTGCCCGCCTGCCTTCCACGCCTACCGTCCCCCAGTGGCCACCCCCCACCCCAGCTCCGTGGGTGTGTCCGTGCACATGTTTGTGTGAGAGCGAGGGCGTGAGTTACCCCAGGTGTGAATGCACCTGGCTCCAGAGGTCTCGTCATCATCGTGGTCACAAACCCAGCTTCTCTGTGTCTGGGTGTGATGTTATATGTCTCTGCATATACACATACATGGTGTCTGGTGTGTGTGTGCACGTGTGTGTGTGTGTGTGTGTGTGTGTGTGTGTGTGTTCCCTATCCGGGACATCTGGGAAGGCGGCAGTGTGTCTCACAAGCTCTAAGGATGCAACCAATGGATGGAGCAAGAGCAGTGTTCTCAGCACGGCCACCCTCCTAACCTATGACTCAGGGTGCCTGTCCCTGCAGGGCCTCCCCCGCTATAGGCTCCCCACCCCCCTCGCCCCATCCTGTTGCTGTGCCTCCTCTTCCCGCTGCCCCTTTCCTCATGGCCTGGCTGCACGGACATGCCGCCTGCATGCGTCCTCCCGCTGCCCCTGTCCGCCACGGGACAGTGGATTCCCCGCCGGCGGAGGAGCCGGTCTAGATTTTCACTGCTCTCCCTCCCTGGCTCCCCCCCTCCCCCCCCACCCCGGTCCCTTTTCTCCTCCTCTCTCTCTCGTTTCAGAAAAGAGGCCGGCTCTGCAGCCCCCTCGGGGACGCCCCCATCAGCTCAAATTCCGAGTGCAGAAAAGAAACCGGACCCCCCAATGAGGCCTGCCAGGCCTCCTGGACCCTTTGTTACTCAGGAACCTCACCTCGGATGGAATGGGATGGGGGCTTCGGTGCCCACCCCCTCCCCTCTGCCATTCCGGCCTGCCCCTCCTGGCCGGACAGAACTGGTGCTTGCCTTGGCTCCTCTGTCCCCTGGTGTGGACAGGGGACTTCTCAGCCCCACCCCCGTCCCCCCGTTGATGGTGTCTGTGACATTTCCTGTTGTCAAGTAAAGAGGGACCCCTGCGTCCTGCTCCTTTCTCTTGCAGTCTGCTTGTCAGTGTGTCTGTTTTTCCACTTGTCCGTCTGTCCAGTAAGCAGGTAATGGTAGAGGGAACCCCCCTGGGCAGCTCCAGACCCCCAGCTTTCCTCCACCCACTTCTACTCTCTCTCTCTCCCCACAGTGGGGACTCAGGAGCCTACAGCCAGCTCCCCCTCCCCAGCCGAGCCCCACTTCAGCTGGTTTTTCTTGAGACACCTCCCCCACTGGGCCTTCCACTGCCCAGGGGCCCACGGGCTGTTGCTCTCGCCCTTGGGGAGGAAACCCAGCCAAGCCCATCCTCACCCTGGCCTTCCAGACCCCTGCCTTGCACAGACACGGGGTCTGCCCTTGCTTGCCCCCCTGCAGACAAGGATGAGTGCTCCAAGGATAATGGGGGCTGCCAGCAGGAGTGCCTCAACACGTTCGGCAGCTACGAGTGCCAGTGTCGCAGTGGCTTTGTTCTCCATGGCAACAAGCATGACTGCAAGGAAGGTAAGGGCTGGCTGCACCTGCGGGGCTGAGGACAGGGCAGAGGCCCTTGTCCCAGAGCCTCAATTTAGATTGGTGGGCTGCATACGCTCTGAGATCACCGGGTTCAGCTTCCCACCAGGTACGCGAATGCCCCCACTCGCCCCCCTCCAGCAGCATCTAAGCCTTGTGGCCTTCCAGTCTCTGAATGCGTTCACGGCTCACTGCTGCTGCAGCAGGCAATCCGTTCTGTCATGAGGCGCCTCGGCCGTCAGGTCGCTCTTCAAAAGCACATCCGCATGCTTCTCTTGCTTTAACTTCACATCGTGAATTTGGTGCAGGTTTACAAGGGGAATCAATCGTCTCTCGAGCGAGTCCTACCACATTTTGTCGCTGACTGCAATGTCCACAATATGCCCTCGCTCTTTCTGCTCCCTCCTTCAGCTTCCTGTGGGCAGTCCTCCTTCTTTCCTAGCCTTTCCCACCTCCTGAACTGCTGTCTCGGGGTGAATGCTGCCCTTTGATCCCCAATGGCTGAACCTTCTGAGGAGTGTGTATTTCCCAAGGGTTACTGTTCACCTGATAGACCTGTCTGTTGTTTGGCTGAAAATCGAGCCACAGAGATGAATTGTGTCCCAGACATGCAGGGTGCTCAAAGGCCATAATCTCAGGCGTCTTATAAGTCTCTCTCTGATCAGTCTGCTCCTTCTTTGATGATTTTAAGTTTCACATTTTGCTCTCATGGGACGCTGTGGTGGTTGGCTCGTGTCAAGGGCAATGATATGTGAATGCTAACTGTTGACATTCTTGGAAATATGTCTGCCCCCTGGAACCAGGCCACTGATTTCCTGACATGGAGGCCTCTGCAGATATTTGGAAACCGTTCTTAAGTCATCATCCATGCCCTCGGCCGCTTCAGTAAACAAGCTACAACGGAGGCAAAACAAAAAGACACAATACAGGCCTGGGCCGAGTCATTAGTTCCAGTGTGGCCCCTGCCTGGTCCTGGCTCTTGCCTCTGCTTCTTAATGTCTGTGTGACTTTGGGCAAGCCACTCAGCCTCTCTGAGTTGCAGAGATAACAGATGGTACCTCTTTTGCAGGGGGCCGGGCTTTACAGGTGTTGCTCTAAACACTTGGCACAGTACCTGGCAAATGACTCTTCTCCCCCTGGTAAGGTGGGTAGTCAACGTCCAAGCAAACTGCTGGCCACAGGCAAGCCTGATGCACTCAACAGAGACTCTGGACAGGGAAAGGCTTCCAAGCCCATTCATTCAGGCTTTCGGACTCCCCGCCTTTTTTAGTTGGAGAGGGGACCTTATTTTGATGTGTATGACTGAACTGCATTCTAACTGCAAACACACACATATAATGTTTATATTTGTTATCTATATTGTATATATAAAGGGTACCTAGGTAGAATGCTATTTAGGATATATATATATACACACACAGAATGTGCTGACATGAATAAAACCAGGAGAGGGTTTACATTTGAGAGAAGATGGCCTGTCCATCACTCAGAAGCACTTTAGAAGTATTCAGGGGTCCTTCTGCAAGTCCCAGACTAACTGTCCATCCCTTGGTATTTCTGAAGCCCTCCTGAGGCTCAGGCTGTCCAGAGTTCTGCAGGGGATTCTAGAAAGGGGTCTCTGTTCCTGATGAAGACTCTGCCTCCCTGCTGGAGGAAGTGAACATTCAGGTGGCAATGAGAGGGTGTAGAAGACCAGTGTGAAGTGGACGCTGGCAGGTGTGGAGAGGTGGGACCACCAGTGGCTAATGGAAACCACTCACAGCATAACCATGAGGGAGCAGAGCTTGACCAGCCTCTGCAGGGCCTTCTGGGTCGCCTTAATCAGGGCTCCTCTCTGGACCCTGGGGGCTCAGCCTTGCACTGTAGGCACATGTGCGCACCCGGCACACTCCCCCATCCCTTTCTCCAGCCTCGGCCCCATGGGCTGCCCGCCTTAACTCAGAGGGCTTGGTCAGCTTGATTGATACAAATCATGAGTACCAACTTTTTAAATGTGAGATTGTGCTGAGCCCCGGTGGTGTAGTGGTTGAGTGCGGGACTGCAGCCCACAGTCTTGGTGGTTCAAATCCAGCAGCAGCTCTCCAGGAGCAAGGCTGGGCCTCCCACTCCCACCAGAGGGCAATGATGCCAAAAAAAAGAAAAAGGAAAACTAAAATGTGAGTTTGTGAGGCCAGGCTTTTCAGAGGCAGAAATCAGATCATTGCAGGCTGAGGAGTCATGGTATGTGTAATACGGTAGTAACAAGTTCTCTTCAAGTTTAGCTGAGAAGGAAGGGGGAGAGAAGAGGTGGTCCCGAGGAGGAAATTCGGACCATGGAACTGTTCTGGGCTGAGCTGACAGAGCTGGTCAAGAGGGAGGTGGGGGGGAGGGGTTAGGGGGGTGATTGAGGCATGAAGGCCCTCAACTTACAGCAGCAAAGGACTCCAGCCCTCAGAGAGAAAGTCATCTCTGCCAGCCAGAAAGAACCCCTCTCCCCTGAGACCAGAGGAAAGGCGAGAAGGTGGGGGCAGGTGAGCTGCTTCTGCAGGTGGGAGGAGGAAGCTGTTTGCGTCCAATGACCCTGGTTTTCCCAGAGAAGTCTGAATTACACTGAGGTGAGGTGGCCCGCTGGGGGTGGGGGGGGCAGGTTGGGAACGGAGAGAGTGACCTGAGGTGCATGCTGGAGATTTGCAGCCATCCCTGAGGTGAGGGCTGGCTAAGGGAACATCTGAAGCATAGCAGGCGGTTTGGGGACCCAGCTGGAGCCGGAGACCGCAGCTGGCACCCTAGAAGGACAGGGGTTCAGGCTCCTGGAGGATGTTGATGAAGAAGGTGTTGGGTGATTGGCCCTGAAGCCTCGCTGGATATGATGTGTGGGGAGCCAGTGGAGGAGGCTCTCTCAGGAGAACAGGGAAGGACCCAGACCGCTGAGCTCTCTCTACAGTTGAGTGGCTCTTGTAGGAAAAGTGAGGATCTGCCCCCCCCCCCAAGAATAGGAGGTGGCCACAGAGGGACAGAGGGAGGTGCCTATGTACCCTCAAGAAGTCATTCACACTGATGGCAAACCCGAGCAAGAGACCATACACATGAGTGTCTCCAGGGGAAGATCAAGGTGGAAAGTACTGAGGTCAAAGGACAGGAGGCCCGTGTGTTGGAAGGACCATCGCGTGTTTGTTGAGATCACCCAGGCCGATGGAGAGAACTGAGTCAGGTGTCAAAGTCTTCCGGGCATGGGAAACATGGCGGAGATCAGTACGTGGAACACCCAGGGAGGGGCCAAGGGGGGGGTGACCGAGCGCGTGAGCCTCAAAGGTTGGGAAGAAGGGAGGGGCCGCAGAACCACACCAGCGGAGAGTCTGTGAGAGAGCTCCCCGTGCTGCTGCCAGGGGGACTTCCGAGCCGGCACTGGTTCAGTGGCAGAGAGTTTGATTCACTTTGGAGGCTTTCCCAAGGCACTGAAGGAGCGGCCGTGTGAGCCTCCAGTCCAGGTTTCCAGAGGGGGATGGGGGCAAGAGAAAGAAGGAAGGGCTTTTCTTCTTGCGGGGGGAGGGAGGGAGACGGACACAAAGAACCTTGAGGTCCCTGCTGATCCTCTCCCTTACTCCCCACAGCCGGCTGTGACCACAAAGTCACCTCCACCACCGGCACCATCACCAGCCCCAACTGGCCTGACAAATATCCCAGCAAGAGGGACTGCACCTGGGCCATCTCTAGCACCCCCGGGCACCGGGTCAAGTTGGTAAGGCGCCTCCTCCCAGCCTCCACAGGGCACATCGGAGCCTGCCATACAGTCTGGCCACCACCGGGGCTCCAGCTCTGAAGTGCTGCCCCACTGAGAGGCTGCTTAGAGCAAGGCAGGCTGGAGCCCAGGCGGTGTGGCTAAAGCACATAGGACTGCCCTCCCTGGGAGAACCCCTAAATCCGACCTTTCCCGAGGCCCCCCTATCTGGCACACACAGCGGCGGCCCTGCTATTGCTGCCTTTTCTGCATCCTCCCTCACTGCCAACCACCAACAGCAGCCCCTCCCCTGAGGTCTCAGTGAGCGAGGGTTGGCAGTCTGGCTCCCCTGCTCCTCCCCCCACAGGTTGGCAGTTCAAGCCCACCGGCCACTCCTTGGGAGAAAGAGGAGCGCTGCTCCGGGAAAGACTGACAGCCTCTCCTTAGAGGCTTACTCTGAGTCAGGCCTGACTTGATGGCTGTGGGGGTGGACTCGCTCTTCACCCCAGCCAGTCTCTCGGCCACATCCCTCACCCGCACCCCTCCTCCCCGCCTCCAGACCTTCATGGAGATGGACATAGAGTCCCAACCCGAGTGTGCGTACGACCACCTGGAGGTGTATGACGGGCGCGACGCCAAAGCCCCTGTCCTGGGCCGCTTCTGTGGCAGCAAGAAGCCCGAGCCCGTCCTGGCCACCGGCAGCCGCATGTTCCTGAGGTTCTTCTCGGACAACTCGGTGCAGAGGAAAGGTTTCCAGGCCTCGCACTCCACAGGTGAGGTCCGCCTGGGGCGAGGGGCTGGGTAGCTGGAACCTTAGTTCAGATGTTCTGGAGGTGTCTGCTGAACCTTGAGTGGACGCCCAGGTCTGGGCTAGAGCTTGTGTGAGGCACAAAGAGGCTGTGCCATGGAGCCTGGGTGGGGAGAAGGTAGGATGGTGGGATCCCAATGCGTCCTGTGGGCCCGGCCCTGGGAGCAGAGAGTAAGCACTTGAGGGTGTGGGAGGGGAGGTTGTGGCTGCAATGGCTGGAAAACAGGGTCGCGATGACATGGGGTAGGGAGCCAAGGACAAGGGGCATCCATGACTTATTGGTTCTGGTCCCTTTCTTCTGGGAACCTTCCAAAGTCTCCACGGGGAGGAAAACACACAGGAAGCCACTCATCTTTCAACCCCAAGGATGAATGCCTAAGACAGTGGTTCTCAGCCTTCCTCATGCCGCCACCTTTTCAGACAGTTCCTCCTGTCTCCCCAATCATCAAATTATTTTTGTTGCTACTTCATAACTGTTATTTTGCTCCTTATACGAATCGGGCGACCCCTGTGAAAGGGTCATTTGACCCCCCCCCCCCAAAGGGGTCGCGACCCACAGATTGAGAACCACTAGTCTAAGCGCTAAGCAGCAGCGGTTCTAAATGTGGGTCAGAACCACGAACGTGGCAGGTGAAGACCCCGGCCTTTGAGGCTCGCATTCGGTATTCCTGTGTTCATTGGCTCAACATTTGTGGCGTGCCCATGCTCTTCAAAGACCTCCCCAGGGCACAGAGCCACCAAACACCCACCCACCCTTGTTCTCCCCGGAGATCATTCAAGCAGGAGACAGAGCGAGATAAGGTCAACCAACCACTGGAGTCACCCGCTCAGGTGTGAGCTGACAGAGCTGTTCCAGGCTGGGCCAGGGGGAAGTTCAGCCAAGCGACAGCTGGAGGGGAGAGCAAGTCCTGGATTCTGTTTGCCCAGAGGGTTGGGCATGTGCGGGAGCCCTGGTGGTGTAATGACTGAGCACTGGGCTGCAGACCAAAGATTGGGAGTTCAAACCCACCTAAAGGCTCCTGCTTCTGCTGCCACGAAGACAGCCAGGAAAACTCTTTGGGGCAGTTCTACTGTCATGGAGGGTCACCGGGCATCAGGACCTGTGCGATGGCACCCAGCAGGCAAGGCCCTGAGCGAGTGGAGCAGTCCTGAGTTGCAGTGCGGAGGGTGAGCTGGTAGGCCTAGCCTGCCACCCAGGGCCTAAACCTTCACGGGCCCAGAGCCACCTGCTGGAGAGTCCCCAGAATGAATGAACCCACAGCCCCTCCTCCCTTTTGGGTTCCGTCCCTGACCCTGACCCCACCCAGGCGTCTCCCCTTCTCCTCTAGGGAGCCACAGAGGCCAGGTGCAGGGAGGGAGGCAGGCTGAGGGCATTGGGAGGAGGTGACCGCTGACCGTCCTGGCCCACACACTCTTGTTTGCCTCTCCCAGAACTGGGGTCACTACGTGGGGGCCCCAGCGCTCCCTCCGGCCCCTCAGACCTGCTATGTTTGGCCTGCAATGTGCTTGCTGTTAGGTTTTCTTTTGTTTTGATGTCTATAAATTGGAGCCAGCGTTTAAAAACCAGGAGTTTCTACATAAGTTCCAGATGTAAGGCTTCCCCTTTAAAACGCGGAACCTTGGCAAGGCTGGACCCCTATTCTTCCATGGCAGCTACCAGCTGAAGCAAATTAGTGACTGGCCTCTAGAGTGTGTGTGTGCACATGCACACACACACACACACACACACACACACACACACACCGCCTTCTGCTCTGTGTGCCTCACCCCCGTTCATCCCCTGGCCTTAGTAGGCACGGATCCCAGAAGGAGGACAGCCAGCCAAGCAGTTCAGGTTCCCCACCCAGCCCTGGCTAGCGGGGAGGGGCTCCCCCAAGGCTTCAGCGTCTCTCAGCAGCCTGGCCCCTGGGCAGAGCTCAGGAAGCCCACCCACCTTGTCCTCTCCTCCTGCAGAGTGTGGGGGCCAGGTGCGGGCTGAGGTGAAGACCAAGGACCTGTACTCCCACGCCCAGTTTGGAGACAACAACTACCCCGGGGGTGCGGACTGCGAGTGGGTGGTCGTGGCAGAAGAGGGCTATGGCGTGGAACTGGTGTTCCAGACCTTCGAGGTGGAAGAAGAGACGGACTGCGGCTACGACTACCTGGAGCTCTTCGACGGCTACGACAGCACAGCCCCCAGACTGGGGCGCTACTGCGGCTCTGGGGTGAGGCCCGCCCTACCCCCCTACCCCCAATTCCCAAGGCGGGCAGTGCCTTGAAAGGGTGTGGAGCTGGGCTGAGTGGTAGCACAGGCAGGGCCCTTTCCAGGAGGCAGGAGACCCAGCCTCGTGCGGGGTGCTCAGAGATTCCCCCCCTGGCCCTCAGCCACTCTCCCACTCAAAACACCCAGGAGACGAGAATTTTTCCGAGGTCCTCGGGGGTGGGGGAGGGCGGGGAGGGCCTGCCCCGACTCGAGCCTGCTTCCGAAGCAGTTTGGTGGTCTCGAGGGCCTGGAGCTGAAGTCCGAGGCTGGGGCCAGGACCAGGGCGCCTGCTCTCACCGATCTGTTTCCCTGATCCTTGAAAACACCTCGGGCCTTCTGCTGCCAGCCTGTTGCCAAGATGTCACTGACTCCGAGCAGGCAGTGAGGACTGCTCTCCAGGTCCCTGTAGCACCCCGCCACGGGCTGTGCACAGAAGCGGATTTATTTTCCCTCCCCAATAGAACCTTGTCTTAGGGCTCTTTTTACTTCTTTCTCTTTGAATCCTTTCTCCCTCCGAGACTGCTGTCTTCCCTCACCCAGTCCACACCCTCAGACACACAGACCCTCCCGTCACTACCCAGCCTTCCAGGGGGCCTCAGGAAGGGCTAAATGGACCCAGCGTTCCAACTCTTCTCTGAGGAGCAGAGCTCCAGCCTTTGTGTAAAGGCAGAGGCCAGGCAAGGCCGGACGGTGGGCGGAGAGGTGGCCCCAGCAACTAGCTCACACAGCCCCTCCTCCTGCCTGTAGAATGCCCTGGATTCCTGCTTCGCTCATCTGCTCCCCACTTGGCCCCTCACAGCTCCTTCCAGAGACCCCCACCAGGCTGAAGCAGGGAGGAGATCCAGAGGAGGAACCCGGTCAGGCTTCCTGGAAATGCCCCCAAGGTTCTCATCGAAGTGTAGTCCTGCTCCCGGGGCATGGGTGTTCTGCTGCTTCTCTGCGGGGGCCACTTGAAGCGCTGGCCCACATGAGCTGAGAAGGCTGCTGCCCTCCCCCAAAGCAGACCGGGGCCAGAATGGGCAGACAGAAGCAGGGACAGAGCCCAGGTCTGGGGGGACTGTGCCTCTCTGGGCCAGCTTCCCCCACAAGCCTGCAGAGAGAGGCTCTGTCCAGTCTTCTGCTGGGGCAGAGAAAGTATCCCTCCCCCCTGCCCAAGAGTCCTCTCTCACATGCATCATCTCCTTCGTCCCCCCTACCCAATCCCAGGTTTGAGAGGAGCTCTGGTGGGGGCACTAGACTGTGGTCCCCAAGGTCAGCAGTTCAAAACCACCAGGAGCTCTGGTGAAGGATGGGGCTTCTACTCCCATAAAAAGTGACAGTCGCAGAAACTCACAGAGGCCCTTCTAGCCGGTCCTCTAGGGTCACTCTGGGTCAGCCTCCACCCAATGGCAGTGAGGCTTGGCGAGCAGATAGTACCCTTTCCGCCCTGGGGAGAATGAGGCCCAGAGAGTCTCAAGCTCATAGCAGCAGAGCCAGGCATGGTCCGGAAGCCTGCTCTCAGCGTAAGGCAAACGGCTCCACCTCACCCTTGTCCTCCCTGCCCAGGATGGCCTTTCAACTCCTGCCTGGAGTCTGCTTAGGAGGGTATGGAGGGGTGTGGGAAAGGCCTCCTGCCTCCATCTGTAGGTGGGAGGACCTTGCCGGCCCCTGTCCCTCAGCCCCACACCCGCCCCTTTTCTCCCTCAGCCTCCCGAGGAGGTGTACTCGGCCGGCGACTCCGTCCTGGTGAAATTCCACTCGGATGACACCATCAACAAAAAAGGCTTCCACCTGCGGTACACCAGCACCAAGTTTCAGGACACACTCCACAGCCGGAAGTGACCACTACCCTCCCACCGGGGGCGGGGCCGGGACCGGGGGCCGGCAGGTGACGGCCGTGGCGCCCCTCTCCCCCTGGGCACCAGCACCGCAGGACCGATGGCTCCCATTGAGGCCGCCGGTGGCAAGCAGGGGAATTGGACTCCTCCAGAAACCACTTCCCCCTGAGCCCCTCCTCCCTCGCCCCAGCCCACCCGCCCGCCTCTGCGGGGCAGGGCCAGGGCCAGGAGCTCGTGCTCTCTCGGAGACACTTGAAGTGACCATTCTTCTCTGGGAGCCCCACCCCCGTGGGGAGCAGCGTCAGCAGGGCTTTCCCAGCTCCCCTCGGCCTCTGCACGCTGTACGGTGCAGAGCGGGAGGCATAACCTTCCTTGTGACGTCATGTCCTTGCCCCGCCCCCCTGCGTTGGTTTGTTGCCAGCCTCCGTGTGCCCCCATTCATGGGGCTTTGTATCCGTACATGTCCCACGGGGGTCACAGTGGGGAGGTGGGCATACACGGGGTGGGCATACACGACAGGGCTTCTCTCAGGCCTAGTGGCTGGTTCGCCACGCCAGGGCACCCTAGCCAATAAACCGAAAGTGTTACAGCCAATGTTCTGTGCCAGATGCTGTCTGGGACATTGGGGGGAGGGCGGGGCGTCTCACTCCAGATGTGCAGGTTTTCTGGGGTCGGCCAGCAGCCAGGACGCCTGCCTGGCTTCTCTGGCTGCTCTTCCTCCCTTCAATTCCCAGCCCCCTGCGGGGGGGAGGGGGGTGGATTCACACTCAGCCGCACTCAAACACAGACACGTCACACACTTCCCCAGGCAGGCGCACGCACGCACGCACGCACCGGAGTCCTCCCACACCTGGGGGGAGGGCAGGCACTGTGGTGTGGTGGGTGGGGAGGAGCTGCTTTATGCAGCCTGGCTTTCTGCCTCTGGTCTGTGGGAGCGGGCTGGGTTGTTAGAGCCCATCAGGGGGTTTCTTGTCCAAGGAGGGGAGCCCAGTCTCTGGACAGGTCCCCTAGCTGCCCCAGCCTCTCCGCTGCCTCGCTTCCTGGTGCCTGGTCCCAGCGGGCTCTCCTCTTCACTTGATAGACAAGCGGCAGAGGCCCGGCAAGCATTCCAGTGCTGGCCCCCTCACTCAAAGGCTCTGTCTTGTCTGGCCTCCGTTGTGTCTTTGCTCCGCAACAAGCCGCTCTCAGTGGTTCCTGCCTGGCACTGGGAGTGAGACACAGACTTCTTCTGCCTCCCGGAAGCCAGGAGATGAGCACTCATATTCCTGGACCTTCCTTCAGGGGAGGCTGTGCTTCCACTGCCTCTGCATGGCTTCCAGGGGGCGAGACGGCTCAGAGCACCCCTGCTCCTAGGCCTGGGGTGATTGCTCCCACTTGTTCCCGAGGGTCAGGTTGCCTGCTGTGAGTTCTGGTGCTCTGGGAGCCATCAGTCAGCGGGATGATTCAAGTCTTTTGCAGATCCCGAGCTCCTCCCTATTGAGGGGGAGATGCTGCACCATACAGTGTCTGGAACGTGGTTCGGCAGGGACTCCAGGGAGCAGTATGGCATGGTGGGGGATACATTGGTTCTCCAGCAGAAAGCAGTAGTGGAAACCAGGCATGCTACCTGGTGTGTGCTTCGTTTGGATCCACAGACCCCTCTTCTTCCAGGAAGCCCGGTGCCTGGTCTGCAGCTCTCTCTCCCAGCCCCGGCTGCAGGCGTGGCTCTGAAAACCTCCAGAGATGATTTCTGGAGGGGCGGCTGCTTGCTGCTGCAGAGGAATCACAAGGCGGTGGCCTCACAGCCACCCTCCCCACCTGACGAGTGCTTGGCAAGGGTCGCCAGGGAACAGCCTGGAGGGCACAGGCAGAAGAGAGAGGCAGCTCACCCAGACCGTTTGCCAACCAACTTGGCATCTGCTTCCCTATGGCAGAATTGGTAGTCAGTGGCTGCCACTCTCCTCGTCGGCCCCCTAGTTTCTCTGAAGCGCAAAGGACTGCAAGCCCAGTTGGCAAGCGTAAGCCCGGAAGGAGCCAGCAACCCGCACTAGTACCTAGTCCTCCACACCGAACGGGGTTCTATGGACAGAAGCAGCACAGCAAGGGGCAGGCTCTGGATCAACCCGGGCAGCCAGCCCAGGCACATTCCATCACCAACATAGACTCCTCCAATGCCCCAGGGGCCCTGGCTGGCAAAAGTGTCCAGTCTTCCGCCTGGGCCCATCTTAAGAGGCAGGCCTTAATAAGGATAGCACATCAGGTTAAAGAGAGACCCAGCAGGGAAAGTTCGGTGCCACTCATAAAAGGCACAGGATGTCTTGAAGACCCACGTCAAGGTGAATCAGGTGCCGAGGCTATCATGACAGTCCACAGCATCTACACTACCCAGCGAAGCCGACACAAATCTTGGGAGCCCACCAAGCAACTTAGGGAGTAGGGGTGCAGGTCTGTCTAAATGTCGGGTGCTTGCAATTCAGCAGGCAGCCCAAAGCATGGATGATGAGCAGTTTCTGACCCAGCAGGCACAGGGAGGAGAAATCCTGCCGGGACAGGATCCAGAGAGAGAGGGAGATATGATTGTGGTAGAGGTGCATGTGGAGGTGGCATCTGTCTTCTCTGGGTGCTGGATGCCGTTCGGGAGCTGGTGATGAGCTATTGATACATAGGTTAGAATTGAGTAAGTTAATATGTACTCAAGGAGTTGAAAATGGACTTGATGGCACACCACATGTTTTCCGGGTCCAACCCACCCTCACCATCTGACTGTGTTAGGGTTCCAGATAGATTAATTCCAGTGCAAACTGCGCATAAGTTCTGATGACCTCAGAAGACGAGGCAGCTCTTCCAGCAGTCTCTGGTCTGAGTGCCTGGCTGCCTCGGGGAGGGAGTGGATGCAGCTGCCCTAGCCTCTGTGCTCCTAACCTCAGTAATCAGATCAAGATACCTGTATGCCCTGGAACTGCGGACCTTTTTCCTTAGGAGCACTCTGCTCCATCTTTTATGCAATGGGGGACTGGACCTCTGGTTCCAAACATATTGTCTTCCCCTGCCAACACTTCCTGCTACGACCAGAAGTAGACAAGAACACGGACAGATGAAACAAAAAGTGAAGGCCGGGGCAAGGCAAGTTCCTGAGGGGAATTAGAATTAAAGGGGACACTGTGGATTGAATTGTTTCCCCCTCCGCACCCCATCACTCCACCCCCAAGTCGTGCGTCAACTTGCCTGGACCAGGATTCTGTGGTTGGACAGTTATGGCAAGATGTAATCATCCTGGCCAATGTGATCTGCTGTGATCAATGAGTTGGTTGTAAAGAAATTAGGGTTGGACGCAACAGCCTCACTCAAGTCATAGCCCTGACCTGATACAGTGGCCTGTATTACCTTTTTATCTTATAAGATTTCAGAGGAGAGAGTGGTGAGCAGAGAGAGAAGAAGCAGGGAGGAAGCATGTCTTTGGACTCCAGGATCTCTGCACTGAGAAGCTCAAAGACCCAGGGAAGACTGATACCAAGACACATGGAAACCATGCGAAGAATGCTAGGCTCACAGATATTGTAAGGAGATAAGGAACTTCCCGAGTTGACAGAGAAAGAAGGCCTTCCTTTAGAACTGGCACCTTGATTTTGGACATCTACCCTCCGAAATTGTGAGAGAACAAATGTCTGTTTGTTAAAACCATTCACTTGTGACATTCCTGTTATAACAGTACAAAATAATGAAAATAGAATTTGGTACCAGGTGTGGGGTGTTGCTCTGGCAGATACCTATTGTGGGTGCAGTGTTTGGACTTGGGGGATGGGTAGATACTGGAAGAAATTTGAAGGTACCTGGTAGTAAAAACCAAGATTAACTTAAAGAGACTGTTGGTAAGTTTATGAATATCAAGGGCAATTCTGGTGAGGGTTCAGAAGGAAGGAAGTGAGCTATAATTCCAAAGACTGTGCAGACATAGAGAAACATCTAAAGGAGAGATAGCAGTAGAATCAGGAAACTGGTGACACAAGCGTCAACCGACAAACAGAGAACTGAGTTCCCTCAGGTAGGACGCTTCCTAAGAGAATGAAGGGCCTCTGGGCACTTATCAATGGAGCGAGATTTACCAACCAGGAACTTGAGAACTGAACACCTTCAGACTGAGACTCACTGGTAGAGGAGGATGCCTCTGGGCACTTATCACTAGTACCCAAACTTTTTTTTTAACACTTGCCTATGCAGGGCAAAGAACAGGCTGGTCAAAGAGGCCCAAGGAGTGGGAAAGTCAAGGAACTAAGAAACAGAAGCTAAAGAGTTAAGGAACAAGGGAAGCAGAGCCATTGTAGTCTCGAAGGGTAAGGCCAAGACCTCTGGTTCTCCAAAGCTAACGCCAAGTCCCTTGGAGAGTCAAAGGGTGGGCCACAGCCTCTCAGGTTTCAAAGCATCAGATCTTCACCATCTCGGTCCCAGAGTGTGGGCTAACATTCACAAGTGCTGGGGGCGTGGAGTCAGATCTGATGCCCCAAACTGAATGGGCCAGGCTCTCATGCCCTAGGAGCAGAAGAATGGGGACAAGGAGGAAGGGCCACCGCTCGGTTGGATTGGGAGAATGGACCTGTCCAAATCCTGGAGTACAGAGTTGTCCTCCAAATGGGCCTGGAAGACAGAGGCCAAGGGACTTTCACTCTGGCCAAATACTCAGAATCTGGAAGGCAGGGCCATTGTGTAGAACACTCTTCAGAGAAGATAAAATTATTGTCAAAGCTCAAGAACCAGAGTGAATTGTTCTGCTGGTTGCTTTGCATGCTTGCTGCCCAAGATCCCTTCTTTCCCTCAATTTCCTCCCATTTGTAATGGAAAGGTATGTCTACCTTGTTCTTGACGTAGCATTGTATGATAGAAGCAAGTGACTTGTATTTGAGGTTCATAAATGAAGTGGGAATTTAAGCCTCAGATGGAATCTGGACTTGGAGTTGATTTAAGGTTTTTGGTGAAGGCTTTTGGTAGGGTGAATGTATTTTGCAGGTGGTAAGGACATGTTTTGTGTGGAAGGGAGGTCAGTGCAGGGTGGTCACGGGGTGGAATGGCATGGGTAAAGCTGTGTCCCCGCAAGATGTGTCAACTTGGCTGGGTCATGATTCTCAGTGGTTTGGCAGTAATACAAGGATATCATTTTTATATTGTATGTATTATATAATGTAATCATTTCTCAAAATATAAGATGTGCTCAGCCGTCAGTTGGAAGGACATTAGGGATCCTTACTTAGGCCACAGCTCTGAGCTGATGTAAGGGGAGTATGACAGTCACTGATCTGTGTCAATTTCAGCACTGGGAGTGTAGGGGTGGAGTCTAGCCTGTCAATCTGGAGATAGCCAATGAGGCTTCTGTGTGGGCATAGCTTTCTCCTGAGAATTCTGGGAAATCTCCAGGTATTTCCCAATTGGAGGTGAGAGACCATTGACTCACTTCCTTGAAGACTACTGTCAAGATGAGATGACAGCATGCTGATAGATTCTGGAGATTGGAGGAGCTGGAGGAGAAGCCATATGGGCTTATACTGATGGAACCAAACCTCTGGGGCTGGAGAAGCCACGTGGAGACTCCTGCCAGTGCCGAGATGCTTTGGAGGCCATGGGGAGACCCCTACCAATGCCGAGATGCTTCTACCACCACTGGATACTGCTGATGGACCCTGAGCTCTGGAAACGAGGAGCCATGGGGAGACCCCTGTCAGCACTGGGATGCCACTGGACACACAAGACTCTGCACCTACTGGCCTGTGACTATCCTGGTGTCATTGCACATGCTTCATGAGTCAGAAGGAGACTTTATAAATTAGTATTGGACATATGGGCTAATACCGGATTTATGACCTTGGACGGGACTGGGTTGGGATGTTTTCTCAATGTTCCATTCCTCTTGTATATAAACCTTTCCCTTATATCCATATGCTTGTCTATGAATTTGTTTCTGTAGTCTACCCAGACTAACACAGGGAGTATCTCAGGAGTGTGGCCTGCATCACTTTTTATATAACAGAGAAGGGTCTACTACCACCAAGAAAGAAGAGTCAGGAGTGCCTCCTTTGAAGGTAGGATCCCTGCACTGAGAACCTTCTAGACCCAGGGGGAGATTGGTGCCAAGACACATAGAACTTTTCAAGAAACACCAGGTTCATAGATGTCAAAGGGAAACAAGGACCTTCCCCCAAAACTGGTGGAGAAAGACGGCCTTTCTCTAGAACTGGCTGCCTGGATTTTCACCTTCAGCCTCCTAAACTGTGCGAGAACAAAACCCCTTAAATGAAAGCCTTCCCCTTGTGGTCTTTTTCTGTTATAAAGCACTAGGTAACTCAGAGAGGTCTGGGCAGCAGGAGACAGAGAGGGATGACAGAGTTCTGAAAAAGGGAGCAGCAGCCCCCAGAACAGTTGAGTTTGTCAGGGACAGTACCAGGGTCCCTCCTGAGGGAGTCTTCATCCTCCTCAAGAAACGGAAGCCACTGTGTTCGGTCCCCCCCCCAACCCCCCCCACCATGGACCAGGAGCAGAAGTTCAAGTTCAGAGGACAGCTTTGGTGAGAAATTGTGCCCAGGGCCAGCTGGGAGGTTTGGGAAGAGGATGACTGAGGGGCTGGGATATAAGGTATCTGTCTGCAGACTTCTCTGGAGGGGGTGGGGTGGGGCAGGGGTCATGATCCAGTCTCCAGAGCAGCTCGTGGGGAAGAGGACTCAGCCCCTCAGCTTAGGTGCTGAGCCAACTGCGGCTAACTGTCGGCCTGAAAGTAAAGTTGGGCCTTGAACTGCTTCCTCACTCTCCCCCGCACCCCCTTCCTCCCACTCCTCCTAATTCCAAGTACGTCTGCATCTGCACATTCACCGCAGCCCAAGGATGAGTCATGTAACCTCTCTGCGCCTCAGTTTCTTCGCCTGTAGACGTAGCGTGATCATGGCACATTTCGGCGTTTCAGCATGAGACCACCCGAAGAGCAAAGAGAGCCTGTCACGGAGCCTGGTACACAGGAGGCTCTCCCTAAATACGGCGCCCTTTTCCTTGCCAGACAATTCACTACTTCCTGCACGACTCCCTTCCTGCTTTAAAAGAAACCTTCCGGCCACACTAACTAGATGTTAGGAGCTTAGTGCAGAACAACTCCTGCCAGACGAGGGCAATGCTGAACCCACAGCAAGGGACACCAGGGGACTTCTTTCTGGCTAACTGGTAGTCTTCCTGGACATCTCCCAAGTCACACCCTGTACTTGACGGTCCCTACACACAGGCTGCTTCTAGAATCTGTGGGGTGGGGGTGGGAGGAGAGGGAGCTTTGCTGCTCCAGTTGGCAAAAATAGTAGTGCCTGACTTGAGGAGCTGGGATGACAGCAGCCAGAGGTTTTCCCCCAGAGAACCATGAGGTCCCCAACCCAACCTCCTGCCTGTCTGGGCTGTTGTTCCGCTCCAGCCCCCTACTCTGCAAGGCCCTCCCCTCCCCCACGGAAGAGCATCTGGTTCCAATCTCCTCCAGATGCTGTAGCCAAGCTGTTTTATGGCCAATCACCTCGGTTCAGCTTCCTGAAGGCCTCCCTCCATTGCAAGGCATTGCAGGGAACGGTCCTGGGTCCCTTTCCCCGGGGCCTCACTCACCCGCCTCCTCTTGAGAAGTGACATGTAAGAAGCCGGATGACAACGTGAGACTCTGCAGAGCTCCTTCTCTCGATCCAGATGGGGGGTGGGGGGGTGGGGGTGGGCCTCAAATCCTCCCAGAATACAAAGACGAGAGACTGCAGTCACGGGAAAGGGGTGGGCAGGGGAGTGTGGGTGTCTGGCTGAACGCAGGTGAATGTGTGAGCTTCGTGTGTGAGGGCGCCTGTGTGTGTTCACAGAGCACAACACCCTCCTTGTGAAGGAGAGGTGCCCTTTGGCGGCCACCCCCTCGTGTCCTTCTCCCCTGCTTGGCTGCGACGGTGACAGACAGAGCTGGAAACTGGTCAGCTGGGGAGACAGAGGAGAACCTGCGCAGAGCCCACGCCTCCACCTGCTGCCTTGGTCCCCCACTAGGAGGACAGAGGACTCCCGAGATGCTCGGAGAGGAGGAGTCAAGAAGAGAACGCTGCAGCTGCTGCTTCTGGAAGGCCCAAGACTTCCCAGCTTGGGGGGGGGGGATCCCACGCAGAAGGTGGGTGATGGGCCCTATAGGGCATTCCCATCTTTGAAAGTCTGTGCTGCGAGTGGACTGCCCACTGTGCTTTAAAAATAAATGCACTTCCCTTGGCATTCATGACTCCATAGCCCCCCCTGGTGTTGCTCTAGAACTAGGCCCGCCTCCGGGAGCTGGAGGAGAGGGAGAGAGACCCCCTGGGACGGTGATAAGGTCACATCACACTGACTGAGAAGAGCCTTCCATCACTTCACCACGTGGTCCCCCGCCGTGCCCTGGGAAGGCAAGGCAATGGGTTGGAACGCTTGCTGCGTACAATGGTCCACTGGCTGTAAGCCCCGGGGCAAGTCCTTTAACTTCACTGGGACTCCACTTCTTCAGCTATGGAACAGTCATACGACTGCCAAAGACCACTGTGCCCGGGGAACGGGTTAATGTGTGTGAAAGTGCCTGGCATGTGCCTGGCACACAGTAGGCCCTCAAGTCCAAGGAGTGTGTGCCCCAGTTGCAGATGGTTCTCAGGAGCCTGGGCCTGACTCCGGTGCTGCCCCCCTCAGGCGAGGGGCATTTCAATAAGCTCATCACCAAAGGCGCAGTTGTGACTCCCGAGCTGCCAGAAAGGAGGAGCCCTGCCGCCCTGCAGGCTTGAGCTCCAGGGAGAGGGGAACTGAATGAAGAGAGGAGTCTGAGGCCATGGCACCCAGCTGCCACCGGGGAGGCCTTCCAGTGAGGCGCTTGGACCTTGATTGGGCTTGCCCTGTGGCATGTGTTTGGGAGATCTGAATTTTCCCATCTAGAAAGGAACCAGATGACCTTCAAAGTCCTTTCCCAGTAGATGTGGGGTGCTACACTTGTGCCTTATTTCTCACAGTGGGATTGAAGGCACACTTGGGGCATGGAGGCTCTCTGCTCTTGGAAAGTGTTCCAGTCGGAGGGCCATAGGAGCAGCTCTCCCCTGTCCTCGGAGTCAGAACGGATGGATGGCAGTGAGTTCGTTTGGGTGACGCATCCAGGTGACCTGTCTGCGGCAGAAGTGCAGGGCAATCCTAACGGCGGCTCCTCTGTGGATCTCCCCGGACCCACCACGGCGCACCCAGGGTCCAGAGAGAGAGGCAGGGCCCTCAGGCCGGTGTGGTTTATTGATGCACATCAAAAGCACAGCACAGGCAGGTGCACCCCTAGCAGGGGGCAGACACGGGGCTGGGGAGGGCGCAGTTACCCCCACAGCGATGCTTGTTAGCAGAGGCAGGGATTCTCCATACTTCTCCCAGCACCCCCAAGTCTTCTGGCCCATCCCACTGGCGATAGCTGGCCTGTGGCCCTCCCCCAGCTCCTGCCCTTTTTGGCCGACTGGCCCATCTGTCCATCACAGGAGTTCAGCTTGCCCCTTGTCTCTGTCCCCTCTGAGCCAGGCTCTCGCCTCTGCTGGACATCACCCCCACCACCCCCTTGCTGCCTCTGCCAACAGCTCTCCCAGGCACGAGCTTCCAGGAGTATACCCTCTGCGCCCACCCGGACCCATAGGAAAGGCAGAAATTGTGAGCCAGCTGGGAGGCCCAGGAACACGTTACCCAGAGCGCTCTGGGAGGGGCCTCTCAGCCAGAAGGCTCACACGATGGGCTACCAGCGCCAATGGGCACAGCGGGAGGTGGTGTGGCGGGGGAGTCCACATCCGGTTCACACACAGGCACGAAACAGTTACGGCACCGCAGCAGCGCGCAAGCGGGCAAAGTGGCACAGCCAGGCGGGTGCCAGGGCTCTGCAGGGACGCCCTGGGCTCTCTGGTTCCACGCCAGGCCCCCTCGAGGCACCAGGCAGCCCACTTCCGGTACCTCTGGGTCTCAGGGGTCTGCTTCCCCCTCCTCGACCCCCATGGCTGTCATTCCAGACCTCAGTGCTCTGAGCAAACGAGAGAAAACGCCGGGGCGGTCATCTCCAGAGAGAAGAACGGAAATCCCCCAACAGCCCAGAGCCCCCCAAAGTCAAGAGAAGGGGAAAAAAAAGGGGCCCTTTCTAGAGACCAAGGGCATCGGCTAGAGGGGGCAAGTGGGGAAGGTGAGGGGCAGCTCTCCCCATGCAGGAAGAAGGTCCCAATGGGCAGGGAGCAGCCAAGGGGGGTGGGGGGCATGGCAGGGGCGAGGAGACTATATATAGAGGGCAGGGTCCAGGCCGGCGTGGGAGGCACCTGCGACCCTAGTTCAGCAGGGAGGGGCATTCTGTGGTTGGCCCTGAGTGGGGTGGGTGTAGCTAAGGAAGAGCACGCCCCACATCTCCCCGAGGAGCATCACCGGGGCAGGAGCCCAGAGAGGCCTCCGGGCAAAGTCCCCCCCTGGGAGGCAGGCAGGTTTCTGGGATGGGAGGAGACAAGGAGGAGCTGGAGAGGGGAACAAGAGACTAGGGCAGGGGTCTCCAAACACCCGACCCATGCGCCCATCCTCCGAGGCTAGGAAGCCTTCCTAAGTCCATCGGCCAGGGGACGGACGGGGACAGACTTTGGCCAGAGCGCAGCTCTCTACCGCCTCCTCGCCAAGGGGTGGGGGGAGAGAGTAGACTGACGAGAGAGAGCCGGGGCCAGGGGGCAGGAGGAGAGGAAACCCACCGTCTGAACCCATGGCAGCCCACCACCTCCACGCTCCCCGCCCCCCTCCCGGCCCCCCGGGGCGCTCCGGAGCCCCTAGCGGCCCACACTGATGTTGCAGGTCTTGCAGCTGGGGTCTTTCTTGGCGTCGGCGGTGGACAGGCTCATGAGCTGGTGCCCGCTGATCTCGCCCAGGCTGCCCAGGGACAGGTCGACGGGCTCCGTGTAGATGACCTCCAGGATGAGGTCCTGGGCATGGCGGAAGACCAGCTCCCCATCCTCCACGCTGCAGGTCAGGAACTTGTTGCAGGCAATGTCCAGGAGGGGCAGGCGGTCGCGGCAGAAGCGGTCCCCCAGGGAGCCCTTGGGGGCCAGCACGAGGATGGCGTAGTGGTAGGCCGTGTACATACAGTAGAAGTCCGCGAAATACAGGTTGGTGCTGGGGTTGAACAGGCGCTGCGCGGGGATCTGGAAGCGCCAGCGGCCGTAGGGGGAGTCCTGGGGAGGCTGGCCCGTGTTGAACTCCGTGTTGCAGCTGAAGAAGACGCCGTGGAGCATGCCGCTAGTGGGCGAGCCGTGGCTGCCGCTGTTGTCCTTCAGGTAGGGCTGCAGCATGTTCCCGCCGTGGGTCCTGCCCGCCGGGGTGGGGAGAGAAGCAAGGGGGAAGAGACACAAACGCCCCTGGTCAGCGGCTCCCAGCAGACGAGCTGCGGTGGGAGGCGGAGAAGGGACGGAGTCCCGCTCCTCGCTCTCCCACCAGCCCCACCGCCTCCACCAGGCACAAATATAGCTTTCCAGAAGGCTCTCGGCAGCGAGGGCTCTCAGAGATCAGCGCATCCAGCCCACTCCTTCACAGTGGAGAGAGCTCGGAGCCTGCTGCTCCTCCGCTGAAATCCCTTTGATGGGCTCTCCCTGCCTGCATGAATAGCAAGGCCCTCAGATCCTGTCTCTCTGACCTCTTGCCACACACACCCACAGGTGACCCGCTCTCCCCAGTCTCTGTACCTCTCAGCCTCTGCCTGGATTGCCCACCCCACCTTTCTCCAGCTGCCCTGGCAAACCCGTCAGCGCCGCGCCAGGCCCAGCACAGGTGTCTCCTACCTCTCAAAGCTTCCTGATCTTCTGACACTGGGAGCCAGCAACGCTTTGGCTGGGGCTACTGTGTACCAGGTACTGTGATTACTGCTCAACCGCCAGGCGTTATTTTCTGCGCTGAAGCTTGCCCTCTCCCAGCTGGGACACCGAGGTCCCTGAAAGGGTGGCAGTGGCTTCCTCCTTCCCGATATCCCAGTGCACAGTGAGGAGCCTGGCACGCACTGGTGGTCTCTGTCTCTCTCCTCTCCGTGAGTGAGTGCCCTGCCACTGAGCTCTGCTTCCATGCCAACGCCAAACCTCCTTCCCACCTCTCCCGCGCCGCTATTCACTGCCTGGGGTAAGGTCAACAAGCTCTGCGCCCGTACCAAGGTGGTGATCAAGAAGGTGGGAGGGGCGGTCTCATCAGGCCCAGGTTGGCGTGGACTGTGCCTCCCTGACCCAGCCTCACTCCTGCCTGGTTCTCTGGCTGCCATTGAGATGAGCCAATCTGGGCCGCAGTCTCCCATCTGTATGCTAGATTTGGACTATCAGCTTTCCTTAACTCCAGAACTCCCTCTCCACCCCCCAAAATTATACACAGGCAGGCAATAGGCAAATAAAATGGAAGCTTCTCCATACGGATTATGTGGGTGGGGCTTCCAAAGCCCCGTCCTCTGATTTCCTCTCTGAGCCACTCACCATTACCCGAGAGACCTCCCTGAAGGCTCCAGGCGCTTCAACATCGAGGGTGGGAAGCCCTGAACGTGTGCTCGCGCACTGTGTGTCCTCCATGCCCAGGGGCCTTCCTCTGTGAGTTCCCCTCCCTCATTCTCACTTGGACTCTGAATTTGAGAGGTGGCAGACCTGGATGAGGGCTATGGTGGGAAAACCCAGCAAGGAGCAAACCCAAGAGCATGTTTAGCCCGGCACCTGTTGGCGTGGTGCTTTGCAAGGCTGCTTCATCCCGTTAGCTTGTTCCCTACCTTCCTTACAGCCCAGTCTCGAGCCATCATTCCAGAGCTTGTCTGATGGCATGAAAGCATTGGGGGGTGGGGGCGGTGTCCAAAGGAGGATTTGGCAAGCCTCCAGGTGGGGGCGGCTCATCAGGGAGCCAGGGCAGGAGCAGGAGGGCCCCAGGAAGGACTGGGAGGCGGTACCTGGCGTGCTGGAAGTACTCCTTGTGATGGTTGCGGTAGAAGACAGAGAAACGAAGCATGCGCCCTGCGATCTGCTCGGCCTTCTCCTGCAGCTGAGCCAGGTGCTCTTTGGCATAGTCTGCAAGAGTCCAGGTGGGGGTCAGTTGGAAGGTCACACCCTCTTCCCCCACACTCGCCCACCCCATAGAGTTCATCGCTGTGCTCCAGAGGGCCAGAGGACACCAATGGGCACAGCACCTCGGCATCAAATTCTCCTGGGACCACTGTGAGCTGGATGCGATATGTCTTTGTCATTCCTGCACCCTCCCTGCCAGAGCTCAGGCACTTCTGGTCAGGAAAGGGCAGGGAACAGGGGGTGCCCAGTCACACCGTCTTGCCAGGGGCCCCAGCAGCTCTAATCCCAGGCCATTCTCTTGTGAAAAGAAGCCCACCAGGATTTGAGGGGCTATGCCTCTGTGAGCAGGACCTGCCCCCATCACCTGCAGACAAGCCCATTGCAATCACAGGTGAGGGGCTCATGATAAGGCCGGTGAGAACAAGCCTGGGCCCTATCTACAAGGGGGAGGTTAAGGCAGACCGGAGTTGGGGCAAAGACTGCCCTTCAGCATCCCAGGAGAAGCAGCACAGCCTGGAAGCCGGAAGTAAAGTGGACTTTTCCCAGCAGGGCCAGAAGCTGGGCTCCCGGGGTCCAGGCCCGGCTGCTGCCAGCCTCCATAGCAGCTTTGTACAAATTAGGAAGAGGTGTCCTTTCCTCCTTGCAGATGCAGTCCTGGCCAGTTTGGCAAGAGGAGTGTGGACTGGATCCCCTGTTCCCCAGTTAATGAATGCTCTGATGGATGGAGAGTTCTAGGGCTTCACCCACAAGGGGCGGGGTTTTTGCAGCAGAGCAAAGAAGACGCACACTGCAGAAGACAGTGCAGCTCAAGGAGAGTTGGGGCACAGGCCTTGGCAGAGGGCAGAGAGCCAGCAGCCTCCGCTGCCTGGGGCGGCCGGTGTTCCCTGCCCCTTGCCAGTGGCACAGAGAGATCTAGAGCAGTTCTCACTATGGACGCCAAATGGAGGTTTGGTGGAGCAGATCCTAGGTCATCTGGGACACAGAAACCCAAGGTTTGTTCCTGCTGGGGTTTGCAAAATCTGCAGAGAGCCCTGATGGCATAGTGAATTACACCTTGGGCTGCTAACCCCAAGGTCAGCAGTTCAGATCCACCAGCTGTTCTGTGTGAGAAAGATGAGGCTTTTTGTTCCATAAATAAAGATTTATGGCCTCCGAGACCCACAGAGCCAGTTACATACCCTGGCCTGCAGCGTCCCTGTGAGTCAGTGCGCTCCAAGGCAGTGCACTTGAGTTTTGCTTTTGAAGGGAGTTTGCAGGGCCAAGGGGGGAGGGGTTGTTTCCCCCAGAGGCAAGTGTTCAACTCCATCTCTGTATGAAAGCATTTTTTTTTTTTTTTAGGCATCACTGCCCTGGTGGTGGGAGTAGGAGGCCCAGCCTTTGTGAAAGCATTTTTTGATAGCAGCATTAGCAGTGTTCATGTCTGCCTCCTATACTAGACTGCAGGCTTTTGAGGGCAGGAAGGTCTTACCCCTGTCCGGTCCCCCGGTGACCTAAGCATAGGGCCTGGTGTACAGTCAGAGTTCATGAAGACCTGTTTCATTACAGCGAAGCCCTCTCTTGACCTTAAATCTATTAGATGGGCCCGGGCAGTAGAAGAATTCCGTGAAACTGGGCCTTACCCCCGGTACAGAACTCGACTGTCTCGCTCCAGCCAGACACCAGGTACTCCCCGTCACTCTGCTTCACGGCTGTCTGCACAGCCACGCTGTACTCCGTGCGGGGGCTCAGGAACCAGTGGCCTCTCACCGTCATGGGCAGTGGCACAGCCTTGGCCACGAGCTTGGTGGGGACATCCTGGGAAATGGGGTATAGACAGAGAGCCAAGAGTCACACCAGAGGGTCATGCCCATGGTTGACCTCCTCCCACACTTCCCGTTCTCCAGATGGTTCCCATTCCTCAACGGGTCTATGCCCTGGCCACCAATTTCTTGTAGAAGCAAGCAGTGGCCTTTGCGATGGTCCCAGTTGGATACAGCGCCTTCCGAGTCCGTGCCCCTTCCTAAATGCTCCCAAAGCCCCATTCTCTTGGGAACTGAGGTACAAAGGCCACTAGGGAAGGGGGGTGGCCCACAAAGTTGAGGGCATCGAGACCTTCATGTCTGAGGGAGTCGCAGAGAGCTCAGCACACTGCAGTGCCGTCTCCACGGCAACGACCAATGCTGAGAAGCAGGGGAGGAAGGGAAAACATGCCTTATTCTTTGGGGGGGGGGAGGCTTAAGGGGGTGGTGGTGAGCATTCACGTCACCGTGGCAACTGGCCTGCCAAAAGACACCCAGATCGGGAGAGCCAGTTCCAGAAAGAGAGGGTGAGTAACCCACACTAATGCTGTCGTCGTGGGAACCAGCGTCTTCCCACCTCACTCGGCCCCCTACCTCTCTGCTAGCTCGGGAACTGGGGAGGCCGCCTCCCACCAGCCCCCACAAGGGCTTTAACCTGGGGGGAAGGCACATGGTATAAGGTATTGCACTCGCTAGCAGTTCCTTTCTAAACCAAGAGGCGAGGGGCAGAGAGACTCCCAGGAGGCCAGGCTGGAAAATCAGGGAGTACCAAGAACAAGGGTACCACCCCCTCCCTACTGCTCAGGCCACCCTCCCAGCTAGCAACAAGGCTCCCCCCGGAGCCCCGAGCTTCGTCGGAACTGGAGAGGCCATTCCTGTATGTGGTGCAGAGCCCTTGGCCCCACCCTGGCCCAGAGCTCTGCCTGGGTCTGAAATCCCAGAAACACCGGGAGCCCCGCACTCCCCGTGGGCGCGCGAGGCACCGTGCCAGACCCACACGCGCTCATCGACTCTTTGCAACTGTCCCTGTGAGAGTTTATCACCAATGAAAAACTCGGCATGGGGTGGGAGGGGCAACTTCTTCAGGGTTGCAGTCAAAAGCGTTTGGGTTTTGAACCAGGCCTTCCGGGCTCCCAAAGGACCCCTGGTGGTGGAATGGATCGTGCATTGGGCTGTTAACCACAGGTCAGCGGTTCGAAACCGCCTGCCGCTCTGGGGGAGATTCTTCTATTCTGGTGAAGCGCTGCAGTGTCTGAAACCCACAGGGGCAGTTTGCAATGAGTTGGCGTGAGCTCAAGTGCAGTGAGTTGGTTTTTGATTTAGGCTCCCACATATTCCCTCCAGAGACGCCCTCTCCTGCCTCCTTCACAACTGGTGTCCGGAAGAGGCAGTTCTGGGCCCCCCTCCACTCACCCGGTGCTTGAATTTGTTGGAATTTTTATTCTCCTTCTTATTGAGGTCGATGAAGTAATGGGTGACCCTCTCCAGGTCGCTGTTCTCCATGGCCCAGGAGATGCGGAAGGAGTCACAGGTGATGTTGTTGATCTCGATGCTGTGAGGGGTGGACAGCAGCTCCATGCTCCCCTTGGGCTGGGCTCCTGTAGGGACTGAGAGGGAGGGGAGGGGTCAGCACCTCCCTCCCACCCTGGAGTGTTCCCATGTGCCTTGCTCCCAACAGGTAACACCTTGACTGCACCTAGGATCTGATGGGAAAGATTGCCCGTGGAAGGTTGAGAAAGGGGCAGAGATGGGATGAGGTGCCCCTGTAGGGGCTCTTCTTGGCTCTCCTCAAAAGGGTCTGTGGAGCAGAAGGCCCCTGACAGGTGGCAGAGACAGTGGGGATGCTGCAAGCGCTGGGCGGGACAGATTTGCAGCAGATGGAGCCGAGGAGGGAGGGGGCCCCCAGCCAACAGGCGTGAAAAGAGAAAGGGATGGGGCTGGAGGGGGCTGGGGTGGAGAGAATGGATCAGGGCAGCAGGAGAGGCTGAAGGTCTGAGGTACAAGGCACAGGATGGAGGCAGCCACGAGGCCACCAGTGTTAGGGCTCTGGGGAACGGACCTTCAGATGCCACAGAAAGGAAGGGCCAGAGGGCCAGCGCAGAGGCCGGGCAGGTCTGTGTGGAGCTGAGCCCGGGCCATGCTACCTGCTTCCAGCTCTTACTCTACCCAGTCAGCTCATGGCTGAGGCTCACTCTCTCTGAGGCGCTCCACCCTGCTTGACTTGTCCATCATTCATTTTAACATTAGCATCATGGGGCTAATACTGTCGCGCACCTGATCTGTCCATTGTTGTCCCCATTTCCCAGATGAAATCATTGGTGTTGGGAGGCACAGACATGTTCAAGGTGATGCATGATTGAAATTCAGGTTGTCTCATGTTGGGGCCCAAGTTCATTATCATTCAACCGTGTGTGTGTATGTGTGTGTGTGTGTGCATACACATACAGGCACGTGAACAACCATAAGCACACACAGCGTGTCCACTATTTGTTCTCCTTCCCTCTGGAGCAGTGACATCTCTCTCCCTCCTTCGGTTCTCATACTATCTCTGGCGGCTATTGAGCTGTAAAGGGAGCACACCCCAGTTACCAGGGCTATAGGCAGAGGAGCTGACTCTGCAGGCCTCGATGCGGCCTGGCTCACCTGAACTCTGGGTCATGGGGTAGATGCTGCTCTGGGATAAGAGAAGGAAGGGGCTGAGCCCCGGTGGCCTAGTGGTTGTGTGCGGGACCGTGGTCCATAGGGTTGATGGTTCAAATCCAGCAGCAGCTCTCCAGGAGCAAGGCTGGGCTTCCTACTCCCACCAGGGCAGTGATGCCACAAAAAAAAAAAAAAAAAAAAAAGAGAGAGAGAGAGAAGGAAGGTAGGTTGGACTTTCTCCCTAGGCATTGCTTAGAACCCAGTTGCTTCCTCAAGCCCAGCTTCCAGCGTCTCCTCTCTCTCCTCTCCTCTCCATGGTCAGGAACAAGGACTTAGGAACAAGCCGTGCGGGCACTTGCGCAGAAGCAGGTACTCTTATTTCTAGCTCTCCCGAAGTTCCAGCCCACACTTTCCCATCAGTTAAGGCTGCTCCAGAGCCTGGCACCTCTCAAGAACTGTGGGGGCTGCCTGGGTGGTGGGTGAGGCATGTGGCAGAAGGCTCCCACCTGCCCCAGGGTATCACCCGCGTCCTAGTTTCAGCTTAGCTTTTTCCACCCTGAATCTCGTTTCTGCTTGTAATGAAGTTCAGCCAACTGGCAGTGGCTTTGTGTCCAAGACGTCCTAAGGTAAATAAATATGTGCCTGCCACCCAGGTCCAACCCAGAATGAAACCGAACTGGGTCAGGTGTCTGGAAGCCATTTCACAGCACTACACCCAGTGGTGAGTGGCACATGGGGGGAGCTCAGACATGGTTGGGGGGGGGGGACTCAGCTTAAGGGAGAAGAGAAGCACATGCCCACCCGAACATGCATGGACACACATGAACACGGGCACACTCCCACCCTGGAGGGGACCTGAGCCGCAGCCCCCACCCTCAGAGGGCAGAGGGTAGCTCGGCGTGGACCCCTGGGCCCACCTCCAGACCTCTCCCCTCAGGGCCCTCGCTGCGTTTGGTAGTGGCTGTCTCCGGAACAGAGTGGCTGCAGGTCTCTTCCCTGCACGGCTCTCAGAGAGCTGAGCCCGCGCCTCCCCCAGCTGGTGGGGAGGAGGGGGCGGGATAAGGTCATCAGGCCTGGCAGTCCAGTGACAGTGGGTGATACTCGGAGAGCAGTGAAACCGAGGTTTCGGTGGACCGAGGATGGGCGTGAACCCCAAGTTATCCACGCCCAGATGACTGCGAAAGGGCAGGGTGTGAGGAACAGGTTGGGGCAACACCTTAGAAACGCCCACACTCCCATGTCAAGCCACCCAGAAAGGAGCTTTCCTACGCCTACTCACAGGCAGCGAGGCACACACACACACACCTGTGTGTGTGCGCACATGTGACGCACACAGGCTGCACACGCCTCCACATAGCCCTCCACTCCCACACACGCATCCACGCACTCAGGTGCCCTCCACCCTCTCCCACACCCTCACGGGACCCTCCAGGGATCCTCCCACTGGCTGCCAGGCCCTTACGGACCTGCCCATGTTCCCATGCAGGGGCACACGCACTCACATTTGTAGGCACACTTTTGCACAAGCCCTATTTGGGCACAGGGGGACGCAGCAGGCACCAGCATGCCCGCACACCACCTCCACGACCGATCCGCCGGTTTGCGCCCACTCGTCCATTCACCCCCCTGCCTGGATTCCCATCTTCTCTCACAAGTCTTCTCCAGGCTCAAAGACACAGCCTTTGGAAAGGCGTTTGCCTCTGCTCATAGGCTGCCAACCTGAGCCCATCACATGCCAACAGGTTTCTGTACCTGCCCAGGTCTACCCATAGACAACAGCTCCTGCCCACACTTGCCGCCCACCGGCTCCTGCTGTTCCAGAGTGGTGCCTCCCCACACAGAGCCCCTCTGCTTGCATAGACGCCCCCACACACGGCAAGTGCTGTGTCCACCCCCTAAAGACACTGCCTCACACGGCCTCCACACACAGATTTCCATGGGCCGCGCAGATAATGCCTCCCTGTACCCATGTTCTTTGCATGTACATGACACACACATTCCCAGACATGCCACCCCCCAATCAAAACACACACATACACACGGGCCAACTGCACACAGACTCATCTACGCATGCAAAACCTCAGACTCCTCACAAACATGCCCACACGCTGTGCCCAGCCATGCCCCTTCCCCATGCCCCTTCAGAAAAGCCACCCAGGTGCCAGAGGGAAAGAGAGCCTTCCCCTGACCCGCTGTCCCTGCTGGCATTGCTGACTGCAGCAGAATCGTCACGGGGGGGCGGGGGGGGGTGACTAACTGGTGCCCCAGCAACTGGATCCAGCTGTAACCCCTTGGCCAAGGGCCTTGGGGGAAGGGGACAAGGTCATCGGGCCTGGCACTCCAGAAGGGCACCCGAAGCACTGACAGCCTCGGGGGGGGGGGGGGGGGCAGCCCCCAGCTCCAGCTAGACAGCCGGATGCTGTGAGCAGGAAGGGCACTCACCTGGCTCCAGCAGACACTGCAGAAGAAGACCTGGAGGGGAAAGGCAGGAAAGGGGGATGGAGGGGCGGTAGGGAAGAGCTCCCGGCAGAGCAGCGCCCAGTGCCCGGGTTACAGGCAGCACTGGCTCCCTCCTCTCCCCGCTGCCCAGGAGGCTTCTGCCATGCCCCGCAGGCTGCTCCTGTCTGGCTCTGCGGGCGGGCGGCGTGAGCAGCTGCTGTCCGGTGCGACAGGGCTCCCTGGCTGAGCACCGGGAGGGAGACAGGAGCGGAACCAAAGCAGCGTGGAGGAAAGAGGCAGAGAAGGCGAGAAAGCAGGAGAGAGACAGACAGAATCGGGCTCCACCAATGGGATCGGTGGCTGCACAGTGTCAGGTGATAATAAGCGAGCCTGGTCCCGCTCACTGGGCTGGTGGGAGGAGGGGAGGGCAGAGGGTCTCCCCGGGAGCCACACACACGGCCTCGGTAACAATGGCCGGGCGGCCACCTGCCCCCATTCTTTCAGGGCAAGTTGCCCTCAGAAGAAGCCCATCTAACAGCCCCCCTGCTTGGAAATCTCTGACTTGAATGCAGCCCCCAAACTTTGGGATGCTGGGAGAGGGGTGGAGCTTAGCTCAAGGCTTGGAGCCCCAAAACAAGGCTTCTGATTGGGGGAAGGGGGAAAAATCTGTGGAGGGGACCAGATAGGTTATGTGAGCCATGGTGGGGTGGGGGGGGTGGGGGGGGAAAGTCTGTCATCAGCCTGGAACCTCTCTCCCAAGCATCTTTTACTGCTCTGTGGCTCCAGAGCCAAAGGGACCCAGGACTCTGGAATGAGATCCCTCTGGCTGCTGGGGTTTCCCCAGAGAAACAGGCAGCAGGGAGAAGTCCTGGAGCAATGGAGGTTGTGTAGGTGTTAGAACCCAGGACATGGGGAGGGACACACAGAGCTTTGCATGTTCTCAGTCCAGCCTACCACCTGAGGAAGCCAAGTGGAGCATGTCAGCCAAGAAGTTAATAGCTGTTCTCTTAGTGGCAGGAAGATTTCCAACTGATCTAGAAAGGAGGACCCCATGGATCCCACCCGGAAAGGCACTCAAGGCGATTTGAATCGTGTGTGCAGTCTGGAAAAGCGGGGCCCTTGTGATCAGGGAAATGAGATGGTTAAAATGCTTGCTCTATCACTGCCTAGCTAGGAATACAAGCTCACTGAGTCTCAGTGTTGGCATCCATCGAAAGGGATAACACCGAGTTACTGAGACCACTAGAGGAGATGATGATGTAAATCACTCAGCTCTGGGTCTGGCACCTAGTCAATATCAGGGCTCTGACTATCCCTGTCGTTAGCGACAGTCTCTGAGGGGAGAGAGGGTGGGCTTTCTGATGACACAGTCAGAGAGCAAGGAGTGAAAACTAGACGACAAGATGTGACAGGGACAGACCGAAAGAAGAGTCAGGGCCAATTCCAGAATGCAGGTGGAGCCCAGCCCAGAGGAGGCGCCTGCAGACATAGGCTGCAGTGGGGTGAGCATGGTGCTGAGTGAGGGCTGTGGAGAAGAAGGCACAGTGAACTGAGAGCAAGGGACACTCACCAAGAGGGGCCCGGGGCTGCAGGCGTGAGCAGCAAAGGTCAGAGGAGGGGACAGCAGGCAGTGAATTGTTCATAGGCAACCAGAAGCCAGTCCCACCTTAAATGGGTGTGGAGAAGCTGAACATGTCGTGTCAAGTCTAGAACCACAGAATGTGGTGTGGTGTGCTACACAGAGGCAGGATTAAGCACTCCCATGACCAAACATAACCGGGTCCCTCCCCTCACACACCTACACTGAGATGATGAAATGCAGAAGAGAATCAAAACATTGCCTCCTGGTGATGGCCAAGCCATAGACATCTGGACTAACAATAAGACCCATTTTGGGGGAGCGTGAGGACCTTGGGGTGGTGGGAGGAAAATAGCCACGTGCCCCGTGACTTAGTTTCCCCTTCTGCAGAAGGCAGCCTCGTCTCCACATCACCTCTGCCTCCCACGTTCTCAGGATTTCACAAGCATGCCAAATGAGATCATGTGCCCGAGGAGTGCACAGTTAACTCACTGAAGGCCTTGGAGGGGCGCTTCGTGCCAGCGTCAGGCGGAGGCTCACCCCTTCTTGCCTCATAAAACAATGAAACCCAGTTCACCACCATTGAGTCCATGCTGACCCACAGAGGCCTTCTGTGGGGTTCTGAGACCAAAACTGCTTACAGGAGTGAAAAGCCCTGTCTTCCTCCTGTGCAGCTGCTGGTGCTTGGGAACTGCCAACCTTGTGGGTTGCAGTCCATCGGGCAGCCACTATGCCAGCAGGACTCTTTTGCCTGATAGGGTATGAAAAAACGTGGTACAAACAAAGTGCCGTGCGCTGAGCACAATTCATGCAATAAGATCGGCCACCACTAGATGCAATGGTGCTAATCTTTATTCTATATCTTTTATTTTTTTAATCTTTATTTTTTAATAGTATTTGATTACACGAGTAGTACCAGAATACTGAAGAAAGTCAATGACATTCAATATTAAAATGCGGGAGAGTTAAAGACATTTGCTTTCCTCCCACTCAGAAATACGGGTAACATACACATAGAATGCATTCACAAAAAAGATAGTGAGAGTATAAATCCTGCTTTATCGTCTGCTTTTTTAAACTTACCTTTTCTGCCCAGTATACCATCTTTTCAGTATCTCTTCAAATTACTGAATAGTGTTTTAGGGACAGGTCAGGCCTCCCATCTTCTGGAGCTAAGTCTCTCCTGGGTTATGCTGAAATTATTTTTTTCCTTTTCAGCACTCTAAACAGTACTGCAATGAACAACCTGAGAGCAAAATCTCCTCCCCTGTGGAAATTATAATTTCAATTAAATATTGCTTTAAGTAGAACACTGTTTGCTTATAATATAGTTTATATATTGTATGTCATTAAAATGTCTATATCTTCCCACGACTGAACGAAGTGTGGAGATCTGTATTGCAGATGAATGGGTGTACACATCAGAGATTCCATGAAAATCACCTTGCACATCCATACAAAGTGACCACAGCAAGAGTAGGCAGTGACTGACTGGAATAATGGTGTGGATTTCTGGGTGCTTATGTCTTCTTTTGAAATTACGTTTGTTGTTGTTGTTGCTAAGTGCAAGCCAGTCACAATCAGAGCCCCCCTAGGCGCCATCTTATACAATGACTCCCTGTCTGGACCTGCGTCTTCCTCACACTTGTTATGTGGGAGCCCATTGTTGCAGCCACTGACTGTACCAATTCTGCTCCTCTAGGGCCTCCTCTTGCTTGCTGGCCTTCTACTTCACCAAGCTTCGTGGCCTTTTCCAAGGACTGGTCCTGGTAACGCGACCTAAGTATATGAGATGAAGCCCCACCCCCCTCACTTCTAAGGTGCATTCCAGCTGGACTTCAAAGACAGATTTGCTTGGTCACCTGACAGCACACGGCGTATAGTCAACTGTCCTCCACAACACCATCATTCAGACGCACCATTTTCTCTCCGCTCTTCCTCAGTCATGGTCTAGCTTTCCCCATGCGCCTAAGGCCTTTGACAAGGCCAGGGGTTGGGATCGGCGGTACTTTGTCTTTAAAGTGACATCTTTGCTGTTTCACAGTTTAAAGAAGTCTTTTGTAGCAGATTGACCCAAAGCCGCATGTCCTTTCCTCTCTTGACTGCCGCTTCCATGAACATTGGCCGTGGATCCAAGCAAGATGGAGTCCTTGACAGCATCGGCCATCTCTCCCTTCATCATGGTGGTGTTGACTGGCCCAGTGGTGAGGGCTTTTGTTTCCTCTGCCCTGGAGGCTGTCATCTGGGAGCTCCATCAGTGAGCGCTTCAAGTCCCCTGGGCTTTCAGCAAGCAAGGTTGTGTCATCTGCAGACGGCAGGTTGCTCGTGAGCTGTCTTCCACTCCTGACGGCATCTTCTTCTTCTCCTTCTTCTTCTCCTTCTCCTTCTCCTTCTCCTTCTCCTCCTCCTCTTCCTCCTCCTTCTCCTCCTCCTCCTCCGCCTCCTCCTCCTCCTCGTCTAGCTCCTCAACTTCTGTTCTCAGCATACACATTGGCTAAGTATATTGAAAGGACGGGTGCTGCCCCACACCTTTCCCGATTTTAAAGCAGGCGGCAGTCCCTCGTTCTGTGTGCCCACGTGCAGGGGTTTCCTCGGGAGCACGATGAAGCGTTGGGGAGCGCCCCTTCCCGCCACATTCATCATCATTTGTTCCAGCCAATGCGGTTGAGTGCCTTTGCAGAGTCCTAGAAACATCTTTCTCGGCTTCCAGCCAGGGTCCTTCTGACATCAACCACGATAGCCCTCATTCCACACCTTGCTCTGCATCAGGCTTGAATTCCAGGCAGTTCCCCACGGATGCACTGATTGCCGTAGGTATTTTTCAGTTATCTGCAGTCAAAGTTGTCTTCCCTGCGATGCTAGTGATGTTATTCAGCATGTTCTACATTCTGTGCTCATCTCTTTTGGTGAGTGGGTACAGATATGAATCCTTCCAGTTGGTTGTCCACGTAGCTGTCTTCCAGATATCGTGACAGTCTAGCGAGTGTTTCCAGCCCTGCATCTGCTTATTGAAACATTTCATTTGGTATTCTATCAATTCCGGGAGCCCCGTTTTTCACCAATACCTCCAATTCCGCTTTGACATCTTGCTTCAATACTATCCATTTTTGGGGTCATTTATGGTTTTATTTAGCACAAAAAGAACGCCCAAAATAATCGGCCACCTACTCATTTTCTTCTCTGCGCAGCCTGGCATTGGGATGGATGACTCTGATGGCCAGTGGGGCTGCTCTTTCTACAATGGCTTTGTGGTTCTTGGAGGAAACGTTGGGAGCGATCTCTGCACAGTAAGGCTTGTTGCACATCAGCAGCACCTCCAGTTCCTCGACATTGTGGACCAGGAACTTCCGGAAGCCACTGGGCAGCGTGTGCTTGGTTTTCTTCTTGCTCCGTAACCAATGTTGGGCACCAGGATCTGGCCCTTGAATCTCCTCCGCACCCAGTTGTCGATGCCTCTGGGCTCGTGCCAGTTATGCTTCATCTTGACATAGCAGTCAGACTGGTGCCGGATGAACTTCTTGGTCCTCTTTTTGACAATTTTAGGCTTCACCAGGGGTCTGAGGGCCGCCATGATGCTGGCGGGAGATGGCTCAATACTATCCATTCTTGATCATATGCTACCTCTTGAAATGGCTGAACATCAACCATTTATTTTTGGTATTGATGCAACATATTTCTTCCATCTCCTTTTGATGTTGTCTGCATCATTCAATATTTTGCCCATGGAATCCTTTAATGTTACAGCTCGAGGCTTGATTGTTTTCCCACAAGTTACTTCCAAATAGGAAATGCCGTATGTATTCTTTCACTTAGGTTTTCTAACTCCATGACTTGGCACATTTCATTATAATATTTTGTCTATTCAAGCAGCCTTGAGAAATTTCGGCTCAGCTCTGTGATAGTTAAGGTTTTGTGTTAACTTTCCTTGACCAGGATTCTCAGTAATTTAGGAGTTAAGAGGAAAGATGATATAATATTGGAGCTATTATACTATATTTTACTATGATTATTTTATTGATTGTATCATAATTACTTAATATATTTTAACTCTATAGCCTACAATAGCCTCAATATTATAATGACCATTCCAGGATATTATATAAGTGTGTTACATAGAGCTTTATTCTATACAGTGAATATAGTTATGTTTCATAATAAAATTATATAATATATAACATAGCTACATTTAATGAATATAATGTAATTGAACTTATCGCTTCCCTGTTGAGCAGTCAATTGAAAGGACGTTCCTCCAGGGCGTGGCCTGCTGCTGATAGATGTGGGTGCTGGGAAGAGTCTGGCTTTCTTTTGTTGGGTACAGATCCCGCCTGTGGCTCGTTAGCTGACCTCCAGGTCTTTTTCGATTTGGGTCCACGGCCTACCATGTTGCCTGTTGACCCAAGGAGTCAGCAGCAGCCTTCCACCTTACCTGCCAGAGTTTGATTTATTTGCCTCTGAAGCCAGATCCTAATATCGGACCCACGGACCTTGGATTCATTGGCCCCTGGAGCCTAACAGGAGTTAGGATAGTTGACCCATAGACTTGGAACTCGCCAAACTCAACAATTGAAGGGGTTCTCTTGAAATCGACCTCAGTGTGTCTACGTTATACATCCCTCAAGCATCACTGGCTTGGCTTCTCTAGAGAACTCAGCCTCAGTGAAATTCCTTTCACCACTTCTTTCATCTTCTTTACCTTCTCTGTGTTCAGCAGCATGTTTCAGAGCCTTCCCTGGTGTGTCCACTGTGGCCTCTCCTCAGCCCCACCCTTCCTGTATGTCAAGTGCTTTCTTCTTTCTTCATGCACAGCATTCTTTTTTTTTTTGGGGGGGGGGGGCATCACTGCCCTCAGGTGGTGGGAGTAGAGGCCCAGCCTTTGCTCCGTGGAGCTGGAATAGAACCTCCATCCCAGTGGGCCGCAGTCCCGCGCACAACCACTAAGCCACCAGGGCTCAGCCCATGCACAGTATTCTTGATGTCATCTCACAACTCATCTGCTCTTCAATCTTTAGTATCTAGTAGTTCAAATCCTTACTTGAGACGGTCTCTAAATTCAGGTAAGATACACTCAAGACAGGATTTTGACTCTCATGGACATTTTAAAAGTTTATTCAGGGCTGAGCCCCAGTGGTGTGGTTGAGTGCGGGACTGCAGCCCACTGACTTGGCAGTTCAAATCCAGCTGCAGCTCTCCAGGAGCAAGGCTGGGCCTCCCACTTCTACCAGAGGGCAGAGATGACCGCCCCCCCAAACAAAACAAAACAAAACAAAAAAGTTTCTTCAGCTTCAGCCTGAGAATGCAGCTGACCAGTTGATGGTTTCTTCCCCAGATGAGCAGTGGCTTGTTTTGAGGGATGATCCCGGACCTCTCCACCATCTCTCCCAAAGATAAAGTCAAGTTGACTGCTGTGTCTTCCATATGGGTAATGCTATTTACCTTGTTGGGAAAGGGGGAGTGCAAGGAATAAGTTGTCTCGCAACATTCTATCATGCGATCTCCAACCTCAAGGCCATAGTTCCCAGTTACCTAGACTTCCTAGGCAATAGGGGTAGTGCTTGTCATGGGGAGGTCAGAGAAGAACTCCCTGAAAAGATGACTTTGGAATCAAAAGCTCTGAATGAAGGGAGAGAAAAAGGGAGCCAGGTGGGAGTAGGTGAAGGATAAAGCACAGATGTGAAAAGAACGGGGACACAGAAACCAGACCAACTAGCCTGGAAATCAAGAGAATGCCAACAAACGGTGACAAAGGTAACCAGAGTCTCCAAATATATCATCAAGGAAATGCCCAATGGAAACCTAACTTGCTACTTAAACTTTTGCCCAAAAGCACAGTAAAGTCCAGGGGCACCTTGTGGCTGAGAAACTGGGGGCCAGAGAGAGAGTAGAGGCTGCTGGATGAAGAGAACTCTTGCTGTGGACTCTCCTTCCTGGGTATTGATCTTGACTGGTAGTGGCTTGTTAACTTCCCTAGTAAGCCCTCATAATTGTACGGATTACCTGTGCAATCCTTCTGTCTGGCCCTTGCAACAGACTACCGACCAGTGTTTCACTGGGAGGCCTGGCTGGCATCAGAACAGGGTAAGAAGGCCTGTGGGTGGAGGCATGTCTGACCTCTGCCTTGTGGCCATATCAGCCGTGCATTGGTATGCAGTTGGATTCTCCCTCTCCCTCCTGAGGCTGGAAGAGAACAGACACAGCCTCACGCTGTTTACTCGGGCCCTGAATGGGAAGCATGCCCGCTGTGTTCTAGTAACAGCAAAACAGCCAAGGAGGCTGGAGAAGAATGAGTGAGTGGGAGAACAGAGACCTGACCTGATGTGAAATATGCTAATTATGGTATAGTGCAAATAAACTGAAGGGGTCCAGGTGGGAGCAGGGAAACCAATTGGGAGGGTGTCATCATAATCCCTGCAAAAGATGCTGGTGGCCTGACCCAGGGTAGTTGGTGATGAGATATAACTAAGAGTCTGGATGTGCCCGAAATATAGAGATGGCATATTTAGATGTAACACAGGAGTCACAGAATAATGGCCACACACTTGACCTCAACCAAAAGAAGACTAGATGTGTTGGTCCAGGTAGGCTAGAGATACAAATTCATAAGCGTACATATGTATATAAGGGAAAGGTTTATATACAAGAGGAATGGAACATTGAGAAAGCATCCCAACCCAGTCCCGTCCAAGGTCCTAAGTCTGATATTAACCCATATGTCTGATACCAGTCTCTAGTCATCTTCAGATTCATGAGACACATGCAATGATATATGCAGGGCAATCACAGGCCATTGGGTAAGAAAGTCTTTGGGTCCAGGGGCATTGTAAGCATCTTAGGGCTGGCAGGGGCCTCTCTGTGGCTTTTCCAGCTTTAGAGGTCTGGTTCCATCAGGGTAAGGCCATGTAGCTTCTCCGAGATCTCTCACAGGGAGTCAACCTTGTGTCTTGTCAGTAGAGAGTCTCTAAGGGACTGAGTTATGAGTCTCTCACCTGCAAGGGGGAAATACAGCCATATTTCCCAGAATTCTCAGGAGAAAGTCATGTCCACACAGAGGTCGCATTGGCTAACTCCAGAATGACAGGCTAAATGCCACCCCTACGCTCTTAATCCTCAAACTGACACCAGATTAGCTGACTGCCACACTAGATTTGATATTTACTGAGATGGGAAACTATGCAAGAGATTTGGATTTGGGCAACGGCTCAGGATCAAGATGCCCTGCAGATTCCCAAGTGGAGGTATCCCAATAGGCATAAATGCAAGTCTGGTCCAGGTGACTGAAACACAGTGAAGAGTCATTAGCATATAGTCCACTGTTTGAAGTCGTGAAGATGGACCACTGCCAAGTGAGTATGTGTAGTGGGAGACAAGGGAAGCATTCCAAAGACTGACTCTTAGAGCCTGCAACGTTTAGAAATGAAAGGTGATGAAGAATGTCCTGCAAAATGTAGCAGATAAATTACATGTAGAGAACCTGTAAGCACTTGACCTTGGATTGCACTCCCTTGAATGACACTCTCATACCAAGCATTCCTTTTATTCTACCAAAACATATTCAAAGGAGTTCCTTAGTCACTGTGACAGTCACCTGACCTGGTGTCAAGTTGAGGATTAAGAGTGTAGGGGTGATGTTCATGGGAGAGGGGCAATGGGGAGGAAGGGGAAATATGAGGAGTTGGTACTGGGGGCTAAGTTGAGAGCGGATGTTTTGAGAGTGACGATGGCAACAAGTGTGCAAATGTGGTCTGTATACAATTGACGTATGTATTGATCGTGATGGGAGTTATATGAGCCCCCAATAAAATGATTTATGTAATAAAAGGAGGGGAAAAGAGGAGTTTATACCAAGGGCTCAAGTAGAAAATATTTGAAAAGAAAGATGGCAACATGTGTACAAATATGCTTGATACAAATGATGTATGGAATGTTATAAGAGCTGTAAGAGCTCCCAATAAAATCATTGGGGGAAAAAAAGTGTAGGGGTGGAGTCTAGTCTGTCAATCTGGAGTTAGCCAATGAGACCTCTGTGTGGGCATGGCCTTCTCCTGAGAAGTCTGGGAAATCTGGTCATTCCTTCTTGGAGGCAGGAGACTCTGTGTCTCTCAGTTCACTCCATTGGAGACTCTCTACAGAAAAGACGCAAGGCAGACTCCCGTGAGACATCCTGAAGGGGAAGCCACATGGACCTACCCTGAAGGAAACAGACCTCTGAAGCCGGGAAGGCCACATAGAGACCTCTGCTAGCACTGAGATGCTTACAATGCCACCAGATCCAAGGACTTTCTACCAAGTGGCCCATGACTGCCCTGCATTTGATGTCATTGATTGCATGTGCCTTGTAAATCTGAAGAGGACTTTATAGATTGCTATCGGGTTTATGGACTTGGACTAGACTGGCTGGGTTGTTTTCTCAATGTTCATTTCCTCTTGTATATAAACCTCTCTCTTATATACTCGTATGCATGTTTATGAATTTGTTTCTCTACTCTACCCAGACTAACACATCCACTTAACACGTTCACTGCCCCTCATGAATTTATGAGAACTGTATTTTGACAAAATGTGCTTATACCTTCTGAAGCAAAGTATTTAGATCCAGAAAACTGTACATTGTTTGCAAGAATAGGAGCATCTATGCAATTGTTTACCAGAAAAGAGATGATTGAAAATAAGTGTGGTAAATATATTATCAACAGGGCTGAGCCCCGGTGGTGTAGTGGTTGTGCACGGAACTGCGGCCCACTGGGATGGAGGTTCAATTCCAGCAGTGGGGCTGGGCCTCCTACTCCCACCACCAGAGAGCAGTGATGCCCACAAAGGAAAAAAAAAATTATCAACAAGATCCACTAGACTCACAAAAGTTTCATGGGCTTTACCAAGGTAATGTGCATGTTTCGTTAAAGGCTAGATAAAGCGATAAATACGCTTTGGGAGAAAGTGAAGGGGAAGAACAAGGAATGATGATGCAAACATGTTAGCCAAATTAGAGGAAAGTTGGAGAATATTCCTAAAGGGAAATCCTAGTAAATCATTTTTAGAATGCAACCCGCAAATGTCCAAGATCGAAGGTCTGATTTAAGTCTTGCCTTTTGTCCCTTTGGAGTGAAAAAAAATTTGTAAAAACCCAGTAAGGGACTGAGCCCCGGTGGCGTAGTGGTTGTGCGCGGGACTGCGGCCCACTGGGATGGAGGTTCGATTCCAACTCCACAGAGCAAAGGCTGGGCCTCCTACTCCCACCACCTGAGGGCAGTGATGCCCCCCCCCAAAACAAACAAACAAACAAAAAACCAGTAAGTAGTGCAGAAAATGAGTGATTAAATAAATTATGGTGCTGGGCAACAATGTGTAGTAGTACTTAGTCATTAAAAATCACAACTTAGAATACTTACTAAAACAGAAAAATGGGGCTGAGCCCCAGTGGTGTAGTGGTTGTGCACGGGGCTGCGGCCCACTGGGATGGAGGTTCAATTCCAGCAGCGGCTCCACAGAAGCAAAGGCTGGGCCTCCTACTCCCAACACCAGAGGGTAGTGATGCCCCCCCCAAAAAAACGAAAACAGAAAAATGTTTATTGTTACAAGATAAAATCAGACTATTGAGCCATACATACATAACACACATTAATTTTAAAATATTAAATGCATATAAAATAACTGACATCGGGGCTGAGCCCCGGTGGCATAGTGGTTGTGCACGGGACTGCGGCCCACTAGGATGGAGGTTCAATTCCAGCAGTGGGGCTGGGCCTCCTACTCCTACCACTGGAGAGCAGTGATGCCCCTAAAAACAAACAAACAAACAAAATAACTGACATCAAATACATATAACAATTGATGGGATAATGGATGATTTTAATTTTCTTCTGGGTGTGTTTTAAATGTTTCTATAATGCACTAATACCTTTATAAATGAAAATAAAAAATTTAGTGCTTCAAAAAAGAGGGTAGACTCAAAGCCCAGAGAATCATATCAAAGAAATTCCATCTAGTGCTTCATTCAGGAGCTGAGGGTTTCTGTGTGTGTATGTAGGTGTAGGTGTGTGTGTGTTTAACACTGAATATACTAGAAGCCCTTCAACTCATGTGGGCTACCAGGTCCAAGGTCAAGGAAACAGATGGAAGAGTCCTCCCTGAGGCAAGGCAGGCAGAGGCTGCCCACTGGCAGCAAGCAGCAGGGTGGGTCACCTACAATCAGTAACTTGGAAGCTTAGTAAAGTAACCCTGATGGGATATCGAATGAACAGTGACAGGATCCACCAGCCTCAAGTTCAAGTGATGTATGCACCAGCAGCACCGCAAAGCAGGTCTCAAGGAGCCTCAGGCTCTAACAACACAATCCATGGGTTGGCTTGGCCCACAGGTAGTGTAGAGACAGGTTGAGGCAGAGACATAGCTAAAGCAGCAGCATGTCGGTCCAATCACTAGAGAGCAAGAGAGAGGGGGGAAGGACTTGCAGAGACATTTCTCACAAAGTGTGACCGGTTCACACGGTTGGCACAATAAACTTAACTATCACAGTATGTGTATGGGGGTGAGTGGTGGTGGCTTTGGCTTGGTTATCATGGAACCAGCATGAAGGAAACAAAAAAAGTGTTCTCAGACGTGACACATATTAATACTAACATCAGGTTAATAAATTCATATAATATCAAAATTGAACAAAATAAAACCCTTACGGGTCAATAGTAAAAAAGGATGCACAAGAGAGTATATGTATTCTCATGTTATATATATCCTTTTTTGGGGGGGGGGCATCGCTGCCTCTGGTGGTCATGGGCGCTACCCAGCACTGCTCCTGGAGAGCTGCTGCTGGATTTGAACTGCCAAGCCTGCGGGCTGCAGTCCCGCACACAACCACTTACGCCACCGGGACTTGGCCCTATATATATTCTTAATAATGAGCGAATTAGCAGTCCTTTGTGGGAGCAAATTAGCAATATGAGTGAATCGTAGAATGTACTGCTACTGTGGAAAACAGCGCAGTAGTTTCTTATCAAACTAACGTAAGCGGAGACATTAGTGGTTCATTAGCAGAATTCTTGCCCAGCAGGCGAGCCTCATGGGCAGGCAGCGACCACTGTGTTACTCCGATGACAGACGGATTTCAGCAGGCCGTCTAGACCGAGGCTAAAAAGAAAGCCATGTCCATCGACTTCTGAAAACCAGCCACTGAAAACCCTGTGGCTCTCCCCAGAACGGACCAGGAGACAGACTGGTTTCATTACGTGGTGCGTGGGGTCGTCATGTCTGTGTGGGGTAGGGGGAGTGGAGGGGGGGCGGGGGGGAGATGGGGAGGCAACTGGACAGCTAGCGAGGATAGGTGTACAACCACCACCTCTCTCAGCCACTGCACCCTTGGGTCTTTATTCCAGAGAATGAAAACCTATGTTTACACAAAACCTGTTCATTGCAACCGAATACATCCGAGTTAAAAACTGGGAGGCTCTGGCTAGCCCTGGTGGCGTTGTGGTTGTGCACGGGACTGCGGCCCACTGGACGAAGGTTCAATTCCAGCAGTGGGGCTGGGCCTCCTACTCCCACCACCAAAGAGCAGTGATGCCCCCCCCCAAAAACAAACAAACAAACAAACAAACTGGGAGGCTCGGGCTGAGCCCCGGTGGTGTAAGTGGTTGAGTGCAGGACTGCGGCCCGCTGACTTGGCGGATCAAATCCAGTGGCGGCTCAGAGCAGCCCTGGGTAGCGCCCACGACCACCAGAAGGCAGTGATGCCCCAAACAAGCAAAAATACCTGGGAGACAACCCAGGTGGTTTGCCAAGAAAAGTTGCTTAACCGAAGGCGGCACACACACACACACACACACTCCAACAAGAGGAGCATTGCGTTGGGAAGTCCCCAGGGAATTAGGCTGCGGGAGAAAGCTATGTCAAGTCCATTTACAGAACGTTCTTATGTAAAAGGGTAGAAAGGAGAACACATCAGTTGTGTCAGGAGAGAGTGGCTAGGGGGAAGGAGTTGGGGCTCTACAAGGGCGGCTGGAGGGATTCTGGTGGGGATAGGACTCCTCCGACAGCAAGGTCACTGCCCTGGTTGTTAACTTGCACAACATAATGAAGCGCTGCCTGGCCCTGCGCCAGCCTGACACCTGTTCCTATGCCGAGTCCAGTGTTGTAGCCCGTGTCCATGCACGGAGGGGCCTTCCTCTCTCTCGATGCTCTTCTGTTTTACCAACCACAGTGTCCTCCTGACGGGTCCAAAGTACGTAAGACAGAGTCTCACCATCCCTGCCTCTAAGGGGAGCACTCTGGCCATACTTCTTCTGAGACAGATTTGCTTGATAAGGTATTACTACTCAGGTCATCCAAATAAACATTATTTAGGAAATCTCTGTTTGCTTTAATAATTTATTTTACTTGTGTGTGTCTACAAATAAAAGCGTTTACTTAAAAACAAAAAACAACCCCTCAGTCTGGGCACTTGTCCGAGGAAACAGTTCAAAAGGAAGAAAAATGGGAGCTGGTCCAGATATTCTGTGCAGTTATTTACAACAGGGAAAAGGAATGATCCAGGTGTCAAACAGTGGGCATTGTTGAATCATGAGATCCCTACCTTGGTTTCCCAGCACTGCTGTTAATAGAAATCCCACAAATGTGTCTTTGTTACCGTGAAGGGCACTACAAGTCCAAATTCAGGGACCTCTTCTCTGTGAAGCCCAGGGAGAGGGGCAGGGGGCCCTGCTAGCAGCTCCCCAGAGCTTGCTAAGTGGCATCTAATCTTTCTCTCAGCTGCTTCTCTGCTTGAGTCTAGTCCGCTCTATTTGATTTTCAAATGAGAACACACACAACAGAGAAAATCTTCTTTCCTCACAGAATTACATCTACAGCAGCGGTTCTTAACTGTGGGTTTGTGACCTCTTTTTTTTTTTTTTTGGGGGGGGGGGTCGAACGGCCCTTTACCAAGGGACACCCAATTCAAAACAGTAGCAAAATGACAGTGATGAAGTAGCAATGAAAATCATTTTATGATTAGGGGGTCACAACAAGAGGAACTATATGAAGGGCCGCATTAGGAACCACTAATCTACAGGTATAAAGCAGTGTCCCCCACTAGCAGAAATCGTGAATTGCAGAATGAGCCTCACTGCTGATGGTGCAAACTGCATGACTAATAGAAATTACCCCCATTGGTGCCCCCATGATTCCGAGAGGTGTTGACCTCTGCAGGTTTAGAGCTCAGGATTCCAACGCTTATTTTCTGGGACCACAATCCAATCTCCACCCAATGGAGAATTACTTGAAAAAAAACAGAGCATGCAAACCTGAGGGCCAGCCTGAAAGCCCTGCTAGGGATCCTGGGGTCTATTACCCAATACATTATCAATATTTAATACTCGATGGTGGGGTCGGAGAGCGAGCTCACGCCCCCGCAACTGGTTTGGTTCTGTTAAGGGGGATTTCTAGCAGAAATGTCTCCTTTCCCTAAACTTTCTGTGAAGTTTGTATACGGTGGGGAGGGCGAGACCTTCTTAAAGGGCATCTTGAAGGTTAAGTTACCAGACGTCAGATCACAATGAAAAAGTTACCGACGAACTCCATTTCGCAGGTTCCTCCCGGGCTTTAAGCAGGAGTGGGCGCCGCGCCGGGTCCCCCCACAACCTCCTCCCAGGCAGCGGCTCCCCGACAGCCCCACCCAGGACCCCACCCAGCGGTCAAGGGTCTCGCCGCGCGAGCGCGGCCACCGCCTGGAGGTACAGTGACCACTCCAAGGTCACTCTCCGGAGTCCACAGCCGCCACCGCCGCGACTACGGTTCGGGTCCGGCCCAGGGTGCCCCGGCACCGAGCCCGTGTCTCGCGTCTGCCCAGCGCCCCTTCGGCGCGGCGACCCCATTGGTGCAGCCCGGCCGGGGCGAGACCCCACGTCTCGGCGTGGCCGCGGCCGGGGACCCCGCCCCCGGAGCTCGGCGCGGCACCTCCTCGTCCCGTGGCCCCCTCATCTATTTTTTTTTTTTCGCCCTCTCAACCCAGCTTTTCCCGACTCCGGGAAGAACCGGGAAGAGAAGGCGGAGGGAAGCGCGGCGCCGCTGGATAAATACTGTGGCCTGGCCCCGCCCACCGACCTCACTTCCGCCCCGCGGCAACATGGCGGCGCCCAGGGGCTGCCACGCAGACTTCCGTCGGGCACGCTGACCGAGCGGCGGCCGCGGGCCGGGTCGGAGGGGAGCCGAGCCGCAGCCTGGCTGCGCCGCGTGCCGCGCGGTGCGTCCCCGGCCGAGCGCCCGGGGAGAGGGCGGCGGGGGGCGGGGGGCGGGGGGCGCGAGTGTAAGCCGCCGCCCGGTGGTCCCGGAGCGGTGCCACGTGGGAGAGGGAGGAGCTGCGCCTCCCGGGCAGGGACGCGCTGTCTGTGGGGCGGGAGGCCACGTGGTTGGGGGTCACGCCCAGGGCGCGTGGGTCTGGCCCCCTGAGTGACTCCCCCTCCCCTCCGCCCCGTCTCCCCTCTTTCCCCCCCACCAGGCATCATGTCGGAAGGAAACGCCGGGGGCGAGCCCAGCGCGCCGGGGGGGTCGCGACCCCTTCTCCCTGGAGCCCGAGGGCTTATCGGGAGGCGTCCGGCACCCCCACTCACCCCTGGCCGCCTCCCGTCCGTCCGCTCCAGGGACCTCACCCTCGGGGGAGTCAAGAAGGTAGCCATTCTACAGCAGCCCCATCACCGTGTGCTCCATGCCCCTGAGATTTCACGGGAAGCCATGTCAGCCCTACTGTGTGCCCCGTGTGAATCGTGTGTCCCCACTTTCGCCCACCCCTCCTTAATTTCTGGACTGCGTCACGTATTGGACTAACTCTTAAGTGCTGGGCATAAAACACTAATTATGGGTCCCAGAGGCTGCTGAGGGCCAGATAATCCTAAATTTGTCCAAGCCATTCAAATGCCACAGTGTGTCTTTCGATGGATCCTTTGAGACACCTTAAGAAACCAGTGCAAACAACACAGGCATAAGCAATTGTCTGCCATTTGAGAGAGTTTGGAACTCTCTGGATCTGGGTGTGTAAGCCATTGTAATCTGTGCCACCCCATGCCCACCCCCTGTGTTTCTGGTAGCTGTAAAAGGTAGCCTAGCAGCAGGTTTTTCAGAACTTGGCTTGGCAACTTGGGGTGGCCGTCTTACATTTTAGTGCTGGCAGTTCTGTTCTCTCAAGGAGTTGAGCTAACAGTCTGGCTGGACCTTTGGAGACGGGTAGAGCAGGTCAATTCTTCTGCTTTTAGATTTTTGAGAGGCTCCTCCTCTCTTGCCAAAAGCAGAGGCTACTCGTTGAAACTTTTTCTGGCGCCCCCACCTTCTCTGTGGACCTCACTGACAGTGCTTGTTTCCAGGGCACATCCGTCCTGAAATCTCCTGACAACAGTGTCCTGTGTGTGAAAAAGAGCTGGGGTGGGGCTAGTTCCTGGGAGATCTTTTGGGATTTGCACTTGATTCTGTGTTCTGGGATCAGAACTTAACCAAGTCATTGACTCCGGTCTTTTACTTTCAGAAAACCTTTACTCCAAACATCATCACTCGGAAGATCAAGGAAGAGTAAGTAGCCAGGCCTCTGACTACCTGCCCCTCGTGTGTGTGCTCGGAAGACGGGCCTTTCCTTTGTGTGATAGAGACACGCAGAGGTGTATGGTCCAGAAACCTGAACTCGGGTGCTTAGTTATTCTTGCTAGTGAATTTCAACCCGGGTTCCTGGGTGATTTAAAGTGTGCAAGCTTTTAAAAAAGTATCGATGCCTGGAACTACATCCTCGGAATGTAATGTAACTATATTTGAGGTAGAGTGGAACGATTCTCTTACAGTCGGAGGCCACTAGTTCAGACAAAGATAGGCTTCTCCATGCATTCATTTGTATTACAGCCGCCAGGCTTCCAATTGTTTAAATAAGCTAACTACCAAAAGGAGAAAAGGGTTACGTGTGGGCATATCCCTTTGGCTCAACATTTGAGCTGTAGTTCTAACATACACTCTTAAAATGGAAAGGTGGAGTCTAGCAGACTGCCGCAGAGGGAAGGAGACAGATCTTAGGGTCGACGTCTCCTGCTGTTACTGAGCTAAACTTTCTGCCCAGTGGAGTGGAGTGGTGTGGGGCAGGGCGAGTGGTTTCTCTCACTGCCCTCTCCCTTCCCCCCCTCCCCCCATGTCCAGGCCTAAAGAAGAAGTGGCTGTCAAGAAGGAGAGACGGGAGAGGGACAGAGAGCGTCAGCGAGAAGGACACGGACGTGGCCGGGGTCGCCCCGAAGTGATCCAGTCTCACTCCATCTTCGAGCAGGGCCCGGCGGAAATGATGAAGAAAAAAGGTGCACCGCTGCTGGGAACCGCTGTGGTGGCTGTGGGTCTGGACTGCCTGAGAGACGGGCACGGGCAATGGTGGTCCTGGTGGCCTGAGTGATAGATATTTTTTTTCCTCTAGGGAACTGGGATAAGACAGTGGATATGTCAGACATGGGGCCCTCTCATATCATCAACATCAAAAAGGAGAAGAGAGAGACGGATGAAGAAACGAGACAGATCCTGCGTATGCTGGAGAAGGACGATGTAGGTACAGGGGGCCGCCAAGAAGGGGCCGTGGTGTGGCTTTGGGGGAGGGGGCCAAGGTCAGGGCGGAGGCTCCTTCATGCCCTGGAACCCTGGCGAGCAGCTGGAATTGTTGGTTGGAAAGGGGGTTCGGGTGAACTCCATGGAGGCTTGTGCTGGCCAGAGCATGTGACCCTTCCCTGACTCTTTGACAGTTCATTGATGACCCTGGGCTGCGGAATGACACCCGGAACATGCCCGTCCAGTTGCCATTGGCTCACTCTGGGTGGCTGTTCAAGGAGGAGAGCGAAGAACCAGATGTTAAACCTCGCCTGGCCGGCCCCAAGGAAGAGGACATGGAGGTGGATGTGCCTGCTGTGAAAGGTATTTTGTGGCAGTAACTCTTTCTCTCCTTCCCTGTGGCCACGCCCCAGAATCCCTTACACAGACCCTCCCGCATCAGATCCTGCTTGACCATGCTGTTCCTGTCCTCTAGAACTGATGTGTCCCTCAAACTTCGTGACTCAGTGATGGGGCAGAACAGGGGGTGAGGGGCCGATATAATAGAGAGGGTGGACTCATGCAAGCATCCTTCTGTGTTGCCCTGGGCAGTGAAAGAAGAGCCACAAGATGAGGAGGAGGAGGCTAAGATGAAGGCTCCCCACAAAGCCGCCAGGAAGACCCCTGGCCTTCCAAAGGACGTATCTGTGGCGGAGCTGCTCAGGGAGCTGAGCCTCACCAAGGAGGAAGAACTCCTGTTCCTCCAGCTGCCCGACACCCTCCCTGGCCAGCCGCCCACTCAGGACATCAAGCCTATCAAGACAGAAGTGCAGGGCGAGGATGGACACATGGTGGTCATAAAGCAGGAGAAGGACCGAGTACGTGGTGTGCAGACATGGGTGAACTGCCAGGGGGAAGACAGGCATGTCAGCTTCAGTGCGTGTGAGGGAAGTACAGGCGGGGTTTTCTGTGTGTCAGAGGGGCTTACGGGGCTTTGTACTTCTCATCCCAATTTTGTGGGTGTGTCAGTCTGGGTAGACTAGAGAAACAAATTCATATACAAATTTTATATGTATAAAGGAATTTTACCCCCAGATCTGCCAGGTGAAAGTCCTGCCCACATGACACCTTAATGTGAGCCTTTTGATACTTTGAGCAAAGCCTGATCAAGTCCATTTAGATGTCTGACTAATCTAATAAGAAATACATGAAATAGTACCAACAAAAGAAAATTTTACATACAAGAGCAGTTGATTTTGAGAAACTATCCCAGCCCAGTCCAGAATAAGTCCGTAAGTCATATATTAGTCCATATGCCTGGCACCAATCTATAAATTCCTGTTCAGACTCCCGAAACACATGCAATGACGCCAAATACGTCAGGCCAGTGGGTGGGACGTCTTGTGGATCCAGTGGTGGTGGAAGCATCTCATGTTGCCAGGGGTCTCCACGTGGCTCTTCCAATTCCCAGGGCATGTCATGGAGTCTATCAGCGTAATGCTATGTGCCCTGTCAGTAGTCAGCATAGAGTGTATCACCTCCAAGGAGGAAATTCACAGAATCCTCAGGAGAAGGCCATAGCCACACTGAGACCTCATTGGCTAGCACGCCATTGACAGACGAGACTCCACCCCTTCACTCTTCATCCCCTCCAGTCCCAAATTGACTCCAGATTATGTAACTACCACAAGATGCATCTGCCTTTTGTTTTTGTTTTTGTTTTTTTGTTTTTGGGCATCACTGCTCTCCAGTGGTGGGAGTAGGAGGCCCAGCCCCACTGCTGGAATTGAACCTCCATCCCAGTGGGCCGCAGTCCCGCGCACAACCACTACGCCACTGGGGCTCAGCCCACATCTGCCTTTTTATAGTGAGAAAAACGTGACTATATACAAAGGAGAAAACAGACCCCCTGTATTGCCACTCAGCTCCAGTAGCAATCCCCGTTTTACCCACTCAGTGGTGTTTCGTTAGCTTGGGTTTTGTGTGTTAAGCCAGTGGCAGGCAGCGCTAGGAAAAAGGCTCTCTTAGGGAAGCTCATTCTGAGCTTTGAAGCCTGCTGCCTCTTGGGGACGGGATAAAATAGGGTTCACCCAGCAACTCACCCCCCGACTCTCCTTCCAGGAAGCCAGACTGGCAGAGAATACTTGCACCCTGGGTGACCTGACAGAGGGCCAGGTGGGCAAGCTGCTCATCCGCAAGTCGGGCAAGGTGCAGCTCCTCCTGGGCAAGGTGACGCTGGACGTAACGATGGGCACTTCCTGCTCGTTCCTGCAGGTGAGCACCCCCGCCTCCGAGAGGCTGCCGGGGGTCACGCACCAGACACATGGGAGTCGGGGGAGGTGTGAGCATTGGGTTCTCATCGCGTCTCTGTCGCTCCCTTGCAGGAGCTGGTGTCCGTGGGCCTTGGAGATAGTCGGACGGGTGATCTGACCGTCCTGGGACACGTGAAGCACAAACTCGTATGCTCCCCCGATTTTGAGGCCCTCTTGGACCACAAGCACCGGTAAAGCAGCAGAGGGAGGAGAATGGCGACTGCCCATGGCTGCTGCCCGCTCCAGATCCCTTTTGTCCCCGGATCTGGGAGACCCAGCAGGGGCCCGTTGGGCACACCGGCTCCAGCCTTTGACCACCACTGTCCGTGTATCCACACAGGCCTGGTGCCAAGCAGCTCCCTCCGCCAGCAGCTGTGCACGGCCCAGTGTCCCACCCACCCGACCCACGCTGCGGGCGCTGCGCATCCTCGCGGCTGGGCCCTGGTCCCTTTTATTTATTTTTTAATTTATGTCTCACCTCTGAAACCGACTCCTTCTCTTAGTGACCCTCTTGGCCCTCCAGTTCGGGAAGGGGGAGGGCTGGTGGTGCAGTTGTTCCAGGCTCGGTAAGCACTCAAGGTCAGCAGTTTGAAACCGCCATCTGCTCCTCGGGAGAGGGGTGGGACTTCCTGCTCCCCGGAAGAGTCACAGTCTCCTCTGCCCATGTCGGGTCACGCTGAGTGGGGATCGATCCGATGGCAGTGAGTTTGAGTTTTCCTTCTGAGGGGCAGGGGCGGCGTGGCCAAGAGGGCAGGCAATGCGTGGGTCTGATACTGCGTCCTCGGCTCCGGCTGGACAAACTGTCACACCTGCTGAGCCCCATCTGCCAAAAATGAGGCCAATGCCTACCTCCCAGGGTCGGTGCGAGGATTGAGTGGGACGGGGGAGATGAGAAACTCGCACGAGGTCAGTCTTCTACGCTGTAGGCGCTCGGTAATGGTTGATCTCCCTTCTCTGGGCCTGAGTCTGTTTTCAACCAAACCAGAACTTCTCCGGATGGATAGCGTTGCTCAGCTTAGCGGCGTGCCTGCGGCCTGATGCTCTGAAAGTGTGCCTGCAGGGAGCGCAGCGTCCCCTTCCTCCAGGACTTCCTGTTGGTTCGCGTGCCGCGCCAAGTGTGTAGGACGTGGGAGATCCTGGGTGACTCTTCCTGTTGGTGGTGTTAGGGACTGTCGCCTTGGTTCCAGCTCTGTGTTACAGCAGAACAACTCACTGCCCGATCCTGCCCTGACCTCACAGTTCAACGTGTTTAAGGCTCCAAGAGAATTCCTAACACCCACAGAGAGCTGTGGGTGACGTGGTCCCGGGATCATTACCCCCCTCACCCCACCCCAATAAAAAGGAGTAACAGTACTCTTTTAGCTTTCTTGTCCGTATTTCTCAAAGCAAACGCTCCGACCACTCACCCTAAGAACTGCCACAGAGTCCAATATTTGACACCGAAGTCAGATACTGCTGAAAAGCAACCTTGGAGAAGGACTTTTAGGAATTCATTGATGGATGGCCTCTGGCACTTGGCAGGAATCATTGCATGTGAGGAGTGCACATTCTGTCTTTGAATTTGAGAGGCCTCCCTAGACCCAGCCCCTCAGCACCAAGTCCAGTCCCAGCTTTCAGTTGATAGGGCCGGAATCTTGGAATGCTTTGGCCTTTCCACGTACAGGTCTTAGAGTCTTCTTTCCTTGGCGTTTTCTCCCTGGCTCAGCTGGGCGAGGCCCATTGGGGGTTCTGGAAAAGTCTCATGCAGCAGCATTTGCTTTGTTTACGGACTGGTGTCATGGCTCCCCTTTTTGGTGGTCTTTCCACACTGCCTCTTGTGATGGCACAGAGGCCCAGTAAGAAGCTCCTCCATCACCGTTGAGGTGGCCCAGCAGTTTGACTGATGTCTTCCTTCATGGCCGTTTTCTCTCTCTCCATCCTCCTAATGGCCGAAATTCCTCCAACACTGAGCTCAAGCTGCCCAGCCAGCAGTTCTGCGTCCCCCAGCTTGCCGGACAGCCGAGCAGTGCCACAATCTTCGGGGCTATGAGTCCCACCTCCCGCTGGCCAGTCTGATTCAAGGCTCTTGTCCTGTGCCCTTCCTCTAGCCCCCGTTGGCAGCCCTGGGAGCCCCATGACGTTTAGATGCGTCACCCCAGGATCTGTCGCCATGTGATACTCTTTCCCTGGTGGCTTTCTCACACAGTCACGAAGGATGCCAAGTCACTTTTTAGTAGGGCCCACCCTGATACAGTACTGCTGAATGTTAACCAGTTGCAGCTGCAAAGATGCTCTTATCAAACGAGGTCACACTCACAGGTACCAGAAGTGAGGGCATTGGGTGGGAGTGTGGGTTGGGGTCGGGGTGGGGGCCACAAGTAAGCCCATCACAAGAGGGAGTTGACTTTAACCATTGTGTGGCCCCTTCTCTGCCTGAAGCTGAAGCCCAACTCTGCTGCATAGTGTTTTTCTGAGTCTAGAGAGGATGAGTCAACAGGGTTCCTTATGAATATGTTCTCTTGGAGGTCCCATTGCTTGTGAGACCAAGCTTTGATCGTCCAACTCGGTGGAGCTCCATTATAATACCCATTTCTGGGCTTCTAATCTGCTTTCTAGGGCAAACGCAGAGCCCCCATTCTCTGTTTTGTGGTGTTTGGTTTTCCCTTGTTTGACCCTTCCTAGAAAGCTTGAGGAAGAAGCCCATGCCACTTTCCCATCGACCATTTCACTTCAGAGTTGTCTGGGGGGGATTCAATCTTCCAACTGCTGCCCAAGTCCTCGTGACCTGCCTATGTAACCCTAATGCTCCGATTTATAGACATCATCAATAAAAGAGTGGGAGAAAAGATGGGGCGCATCTGCTTTCTTGGCTGAGCTTCTAAAGCGTTTCTAGCAGCACACAGAAGTAGCAGGTAGCACAGGGGAAGCACACAGTCGTATTTCTGTGGGTGCCCATGGTACAAATTCATTCCCACCTGCTCCTGTGTTAAGAGTGCACTATGAGCTTGTTCATTTTTTTGTTTGGGGGGTGGGCATCACTGCTCTCCGGTGGTGGGAGTAGGAGGCCCAGCCCCACTGCTGGAATTGAACCTCCGTCCCAGTGGGCCGCAGTCCCGCGCACAACCACTACGCCACCGGGGCTCAGTCCAAGCTTGTTCATTTTGATGATGATTTTAATCACATATGTAACAGCAGGTAGCCTTTAGAGTCAGGTTTGGTTCTGAATCCAGCTCCACCAGTAACTTTTGGGAAAAAATAACTCATCTTCTCAAAGCTTAGTTTTATTTATTTTTAAATTTTCTAGGGTTGGGGGCGGGGAATTCGTACTCATTTTTTAATTGTGTTGCTCTTAAAGTAGAGTGACCAGAAAGCATTTTGGTAGACACGTGCCTGTCTCAGGACGTGAGCAACCCCAGTAACAGCCTGGCTTCAGCAAGAAAGAGGTTAAAGTGTCTCCTGACCTGAAGTGCATTGATGCAGAGTCAGGTGGAGCTAACGTGCCGTCAGTTATTTTGGGTCCATCTGCTCTGCCATCTTAAGTGTAGCATCCTTTGGCTTGCCTCTGAGTCTGACGGCCAGGCCCTCCTTGTACCAATCACTGGGATGGGGACTGGGTGAACCAGGCCATCTCGTGCTGCTGTTACTGGAACGACAGGGCTGGTAAGGAGGATGGCAGCAAGGAGTCCAGACTAGCTGCCCCTGTGCTCAGAAAATACTGTCTAGTGCAGTAGAGTTAGGAAAGTGCACCCAAGGGAGTCTCTCTCAAATGTCTGATGTCCTTTTACCCTCCTGAATAAACCAGTTTTAACATCTCAGTGCATGTTCCTTCTGATTCTAAGATTGCGTATGTTAGTAATGAGAAAAACGTATGCTATTTTATATGCTAATCCCACTCACATCCTATGCAGTTCTTCCATGTTAATGAGGATCTTGTGTTACAGATTTTCAAAGCTAGCCAAAGGAATTAAAAATAGCTTGTAATCCTCAGACCTGCCTACCTGGTGCCATTGAACTGGACAGCCAGTGCAAGAGTCTTGAAAAGAGGCTTGGTTCTTAGGCGTAGTGTGCAGTGAAGAAAATGTGTTCAGCGTAGGCACCAGCCACTAGTCCCAGGACAGATGATTTCCAGAATTGGAGCTGTGGCCAAGGACGGGTGTGGAACTAATAATTCCTTCAAGATTAAATGGAGGTCCTTTGTGGGCGTGGAAACCAAAATGGATTATCTCTTAGGAGTGTATGAAAAACGGAAATACTATATGCACTTGAGTATATGCTGAGTTTTTGGGCACATTTTTATTCTGCTGTTGTGGTAAAATTAGGTGCCTCGGCTGATATTCAGGTAGGCTTATACTTGAGTATGTACGGTAAGAGCCAATTTCGTAACTGGCCAATTTAAAACTTAAAAACTTTTTTTTTTTAATTCACTTTCATTGGAGCGGTCTGTGGTCTGTCTTCCCCAAAGCTGACTTGGAAATTGTACTTTCTTTTCTTTTGCTTACTTTCAAGCATGATTCAGGGGAAATGTATTCTTCATCATCGTGAGCCCAACAGCCACGCATTGTGTTGTTTTCAGGGATCAGGGAAAAGCAGAACGCATTGTAGGTATTCTAGACAGAGACGGCAAGTGGACAGTAAGACTCACCTGGGAGCTGGAAGAGTGACCTGTAGTCGGAGCCTCCGGGAATGATGATAAGAAGGCCAGAGAATTGATCCACCAGGGGACCTGCAGCCTCAACCGTAATCCGGAAAGTGGAGACTCAGGAGGCATTATCTTCACAAACATACCCTGCCATAGTTGCAGTCCCAGCATCGGAAATCCTTCCGGGATCAACTGGTTCTGGGAAAATCAGAGCTGAAGGTTGGGTCCTGGAATACCCGAAGAGAAAGACCACACACCGAGGGCCTACTGTGTGAGGCACTGTTCTAGGACTACAGGTTACGTAGATGGCAAGCCTCTCAGCTTCCACAATTCACAAAGGCCCATGGTCTCTACTCAACACAGTTGTCAGATTCTGGTAAAATGTACCATCTTTAGCCCATCGATAAGACCCCCCAAGGTCGGCTGAGCCCCGGTGGCGTAGTGGTTGTGCATGGGACTGCAGCCCACTGGGATAGAGGTTCAATTCTAGCTCCACAGGAGCAAAGGCTGGGCATCCTACTCCCACCACCAGAGGGCAATGATTCCCTCCCCCCAAAAATAAGACCCGCAGGGTCAATGAGATCCCTTTTATTCCCTCTGGCCTGCGGCTACTCACCTGCAGCATTTTTCTCCAGCCACACTGGCCTCCTTGCCACTTCTGTAACATGCGAGGCAAGCTCCCCACTGCCCAGATGCCTACTTGTGTCATCTCAGGTCTCTGCGACTGTCCCTGACAAAACAGCCCTGAAGCCCAAGCCCCTGACCCTGCTTTATGTTTCTCTAACATTCGTCACCACCTGACATGTGTCTTTGTGTATTCAGTATCCTCACTTAAACAAGTGACGTAAGAGTAGACACTTCATTACAGAATCCCCAGTGAATGACTACAGGTAATAAATACTTGGTATTCGATAGGCACTATGGTATCTGGGGCGCCACAGGTGAAATCGCTGAAGTGCTTGAGGATGAACTAAAAGGTGGGCAGTTTGAACCCACCAGGGCCTGCTTCTGGAAGGGCCCAGCTTTGGAAGCCTGAGGGGAGCAGTTCTGCCCCGTGTGGGGCTGCCACGGGGTGGGGTCGATGCAGTGGCAACTGCCACCCCCACTCGAGGCTAAAGTGTCGAAGAGTGAAGGAGGGCGGCGTGCGAAGAATAGAAGTCTGGGCTGGAAAACTAGGAGGCTCTTTTCCCAGCAAAGGCAAGAAAGAAAGGGATAACTCGTGGCAAGTCTAGCTTTCCTCATAGGAGAAGGCTGTCCCTCACATTTCCAAGAGGATAAAGGAGCTTGGCAGACTTTCTAAGGATTTTGGACCAATTCGTTGTAGTGGCTTCCACTGCAGAGTCTATAATTGGCATGGATGTTTTATATAAATGTTCAGTGAGTATTCAAAAATACCAGCGGGGATTACACCACTTGGGATAAGGGGCATGTAGAGAAGTGTTAGTGACCAAGCGGCCCCTTTGAGTTAGGGTCTCTTGATTGATCATTTTGCTGATTAATCACTGGTGTAAGGAGGTAGCCACTACCAGGATGTGCCATTTGGGCCTCTGGATGTGTTACCCTATTGATAAGAGCTCTTAGTACAACCCTACTGGAGAGCGGGGTCCTTACCAGTTCTGGGTAACTGACCCTGACAGGCTCGTTAGCAGGTCATTCTACTCGGGAGTGGATGAACTCACATTAACCACCCTGTGGGGAAGGCCTAACAAGCCTGACTGGTCCGATGGCAATGGTAAATGCTGCTATAGAATTGGCCTGGCACTACAGGCATTATGACTATGAAACAATGGCAGCTATCTCTTCGGGGGATGTTTTCTCCTCTAGCGCAGTAGTTTCCAACCTTCCTAATGCCTCAAACCTTTAATACAGTTCCTCATGTGGTGGTGACCTCCAACCATAGAATTGCTTTTGTTGCTACTTCATAACTGTCATTTTGCTGTTAGGAATCATGTAAATATCTGATATGCAGGATGCATTTTTTTTGGGGGGGGGCATCACTGCCCTCTGGTGGTCATGGGAGCTACCCAGTGCTGCTCCTGAGAGTGGCCACTGGATTTGAACCCACCAAGCCTGCAGTCCTGCATTCAACCACTTATGCCACCGGGGCTCAGCCCAGGATGCATTTTCTTTCTTTTTTTGGGGGGGAGGGTGGGGAGGCATCACTGCCCTCAGGTGGTGGGAGTAGGAGGCCCAGCCTTTGCTCTCTGGAGCTGGAATCGAACCTTCATCCCAGTGGGCCTCAGTCCTGCGCACAACCACTACGCCACCAGGGCTCAGCCCCAGGATGCATTTTCGTTGTTACAAATTGAACATAATTAAATAAAGCATAGTAATCACAAAGCAATAAGTAATTACATATTGTGAAATATTTGTTTTCCGATGGTCTTAGGCAACCCCTGTGAAAGGGTCATTCGATCCCCCAGGGGGTTGCAACCCACTGATTGACAACCATTGCTCTAGCCACAGTCTGAGAAAAAGCCCCTAGTGCAATGGGGTGCTCAATTCACAAAGGCTCCCCTACCCTTTGAGGCTCAACTAGGTTGAAATGGTGTCCACTGAGCTGCTGCCGTGGTTAAGCACTGGACCCTGCTGTGTGGAATGGGAAACCGCTGTGGTGGTTCCGCTCTAGAAGTAGAACTCAAAGTCAATCCCAGTCCTGCTCAATATCCCTTGAAGAACCTTGTTAGATTTTTACTGACTCTTGACAATGGCCTAACTGTTTCATCTGCTACGTGGAAAATTACAGGCTAGCAAGTTAGAGCCATCTTTCATGGGGCTACAAGGGGTGAAACAACATGATTATTGATTGAACCATCAGGGCCACCCATATAGGTACCATGTCTCTGTGATCAGTTGCAATCAAGCTGTGAATTGAACTTGTACTAGTTGGACTGCCATTTTTGCTGCTTGAACCCATCATGGTACCAGATATGGCTGCACACTTCGTTACTCAACTGGGTACAAAGGAAAGAATGTCTCAGTGCGATCGCCGCATGTTGACTTGTGACTCCCAATAAAAGTTCATTGGTTTGGCTTTCAGTAAAAACTTAGATTGCCTTGAAAAGACTGTGGGTGGAATTATCAATGTCAAAGGCCATTCTGGTGGCACTCACAAGGAAGAACACTGAAGGTACGTGCCAGGGGCTACTGAAAGGACAAAACAATCTGTTTTGGAAAAGAAGTACAACCAGAGTGCTCCTGAGAGGCCGGGATGGTGAGACTGGGTCTTACATACTTGGGACATGTCGGGAAAGACCAGTCCCTGGAACAGGATGTCATGCTTGAAGTAGAGGGGCAGTGAAAGAGGAAGGCTTTTGGTGAAACGGATTGATAAGATGGCTGCAGCAGTGGGCCCGAGTCTCGGAACCGTTGTGGGGATCGTGCAGGGCTGGGGAGCGCTTTGTTCCGTTGTACCTAGGCTCGCTCAACAGCATCTAATGACAGCACCAGGTCACGGGGAAATGGGAGCTGTAGCACCACAGGTGGCACAGGCAGTGAGAACCAGCAGCAGAACCAGAGAAGGGGACACAGAACAAGTCACTGGCCCACAGAACAAGAGCTGAGTGTGTTTCAGCAGGAGGTTCCCTGGCAGAGGGGGGCACCTCCAGATACTTGTCTAGGCTTGTTGACTGGAGTGAGAGAGCTGAGCGCCTTCGGGCTGAGATTTACTGGCAGAGTGGGATGTCTTAGGATAAAGAGTTGTAACTCCAGCTTGGGTTAGGTAGAGACCAAGTTGGCCAGAGGCCCGAGGGACCAAGGAGCCAAGACACCAGGGAACCAGGAAGTAGAAGCTGAGGAGGCAGCTAGCAAAGGAAGTGGAACTGTGCCTTCTGGAGTTTCAAGCAAACGGGGTCAGAGCCTCCTAAGATTCAGAGTCCGATCTTCACCAACGATTCTGCACTGTGAGGCGGCTGCGGGTGTCCAGTGTAAAGCAGAGAGGGCCAGCGTCCTACCCAAAGCGGAGGGCGTGAGGCTGCTCTGCCTCAGGGGCCAGAGAACTGGACCAAGGAGGTTGGGTTGCACCTCAGCTGCACTGAGAGAATGGGGTGCCCAAATCTGAGGGAACAGAGTCGCCCTCCTTGTGGGCCTGGATGGCAGAGCTGAAACTCAGAGCCTGTGAGGAGGTGAAGCAGTGAGGTTAAAACTCAGTTGGAGGGGGCTGAGCCCCGGTGGCGTGGTGGTTGTGCGCGGGACTGCGGCCCATTGGGACGGGGGGTCAATTCCAGCAGTGGGGCTGGGCCTCCTACTCCCACCGCCGGAGAGCAGTGATGCCCCCCCCCCAAAAAAAAAAAAAAAAAAACTCAGTTGGAGGGCTGAGCCCCGGTGGCGTAAGTGGTTGAGGGCGGGAATGCGGCCCACAGACTTGGTGGTTCAAATCCAGCGGCAGCTCTCAGGAGCAGCGCTGGGTAGCTCCCACGACCACCAGAGGGCAGTGATGCCCCAAAAACAAAAGCAAAAAACACACAAAAAAACTCAGTTGGACTAGAAGAATGGGGCCACCCAAAGTCAAAGGAGCAGAGCTGCTGTCCCATGGGGCCTGGAAAACAGAGCTGGAGGCCGAGGTTATGGGCCCCCCACCCAGGATCTAGAGAGCATGGTCCCACTTGCAGAATCTAAGGGCATTGCTTAGAACGGTCTCAGAGAAGACAAAATTACTCTGAAGCCTTGAGAACTGATGTAAAATGTTCTGGGTTTTATACTTGCTTGGTACTCATTATTTCTTCTTTGCCTCATTTGTAATGGAAGTGTTTAGCGTGGGTCTATTTCAGAACTGTACCATGGAAGCAAATAACTTGTATTCCAGATTTACAGATGAAGAGGAATTTGGCCCCATGATGGAACTTGGACTTGATTCAAGGCTTTGGGAATGATGTGATGGGGGCTAAAGTGATTTGCATGTGACAAGGACATGATTTTGGGGGGCAGGCAAGGAATGGAGTATCATAGGTTGGATTGTGGCCCTCAACGTCTATCAACTTAGTTAGGCCATGATTCTTCTTTCTTTTTTTTTTTTTTTTGCATCACTGCCCTCTGGTGGGAGTGGGAGGCCCAGCCTTGCTCCTGGAGAGCTGCTGCTGGATTTGAACCGCCAACCCAGTCGGCCGCAGTCCCACACACAACCACTGCACCACTCAGCCCCTAGGCCATGATTCTTAGGGATTTGGCAGGTATGTAGGATGTGATCATCTTCTATGATGTGATCAGTCAATCAGTTGTAAGAGAATTAAGGTGGGATGTAACAGCCCCACTGGCATGGAAGGGAGAAGTTTCCCTGGGGTGAGGCCTGTAATGCCTTGTAGGGAAGAGAGAAAATGAGATCTAAGAGAGCAGAGAATGAGGAGCAGAGTATCTACAAGAAAGAAGATGGGAGCAGAGTACATCCAAGAGCCTGGGGGAAGCTTCATGCCCAGACATATGGGGATCACCAAGGGATACCAGCCCTACAGAAGTTGGAAGGAGACAAAGGTGGGTTATTTTGTTTTGCAGAACTGTCAGAAAGGCTTCTGGAGCTAGCACCCTGATTTTCACTTCTAGCCTCCTAGACTGAGAGAGTCATACATTTCTCTGATATTTCTGTGTTAGCAGCACTAGACCACTAAGACACACTTCAAAAATCAACTCAGCATGATTCCTGACCAGATCCTTTACTTCCTCCTGGTTCATACACATCAGTGAGACAGTCTAGTCACTGAGTGTGACTATTCTCAGAAACGCTCCCTCTTGGCCACACCTCGGATAATAATCACGATGAAAAAGTGGGATGTTGTAATGTTTTGAAATTTTGGAATTCCCCCCTGACTTCCTAGGCATGTTTCTTTTTCCAGTGGGTTTTCCAGTGGCAACCCCAGCCAGCCTGGCTGGCTCGTCCATTTTGTGACTATCTAAACGAGAGGGGGCCTATGGACCTAAAACTTCCTTCCTTCTTCTTTTTTTTTTTTGGGGGGGGGGGCATCCCTGCTCTCCGGTGGTGGGAGTAGGAGGCCCAGCCCCACTGCTGGAATTGAACCCCCGTCCCAATGGGCCGCAGTCCCGCGCACAACCACTACGCCACCGGGGCTCAGCCCTCCTTCTTCTTTTTTAACCTTCTCAGACAATTTGTTAGGAATCCTGGTGGCACAACTGTTAAGTGGTTGTTTCTCAACCAAAAATGTGGGTGATTTGACTGATACACAATGGACCTATGTATGGATTGTGATAAGAGTTGTATGAGCCCCCAATAAAGGGATTAAATTTTTTTTTTTTAATTTTAAATTAAAAAAAATTTTTTTTTCTTTGAGAGAAAAAGGCCTGGTGTCCTGTTTGCCCAAAGATTATAGGCAGCTCTCCTGTGTGACATGGAGTCTCCGTGAATCGTAATCCACTCCATGGCACCTAAAAACAACAAGAACATAACTTGTCAACATTCACAATAATGAGTAATATCAAGTATAACAATTTCATTTCTATTTTTCCCACTGCCTGACAGCTCTGACCTGGATTGGGTCACTATCCTACTATTAGTTAGAAATCCCAGAAACAGTAGGGAATGGAGCTGTCTCCTGTAAACACCTATCAGCACCTGTATTGGGCTGGGTTGTCTAGAAAAACAACTCCTCTAACACTCCTGTGTAGGAGCGCTCTATATCAAGAAAGCATCACGAAGGCCTCCCAGCCCAATCCAAGTCCAGTCCAGAAATTCCTCTTCAGACTCACATAGTTGCAGGTGGGTGACATAGTACACTGCACAGGCAGTGGGTGCCGTCCTGCGGGTCCAAGGTTGGTGGGGATATAATGGCTTCAACTTCCAGGGTTGGGTATTCCATAAGGCTCCGCCCCTGGAGGCAGTCAGAATCCCAGCAGGCAGGAAGGTGAAGAGGCAGAGAGATAGATTCCCAGTTTCTTCCTACAGGAAGGCCACACCCCCTAAAGAGGCATCCTCACACTGTGATCTGATTGACAGGTTGTACTCCAGCCCTACACTTTTCTAAAAATTCAAGTTGACATAAAAGCACCTCCAAATGTCTTCTTCATTCCCTCTCACCAAACCATCACTCAAGTCATTCCATTGACTGGATGGCTGTCATTAGAGCAAGTTGAACTGACTGCCCTTAAGCATTTTGTTTAGAATTATGAGTGGTATTCAATTTTAAGAACAGAATCGGGGGGGGGGGGGGGGCTGAGCCCCGGTGGCGTAGTAGTAGTGAGCGGGACTGTGGCCCACTGGGTTGGAGGTTCAAATCCAGCAGCAAGGCTGGGCCTCCTACTCCCACCACCAGAGGGCAGTAATGGCCCCCCCAAAAAAGAACAGAATAGGAACTGTAAGGTTATAATCCTGTCAAAAGGTCTAATGAGAGAAGTCTTGTCAATCTGTGCCCCCTACTGATTAAGTCCCACTTGAGGAATGACCAACCATTGTAAATATCATGCTTTAGTTTGTTTTGTTTTGTTC